>SNQN01003206.1:28339-63978 GCA_008642245.1 Bassia scoparia
TTAAAATGGAATGGTAGATGTGCTACAAGATCTATAGTGCTCGTTCATATGATTACAGGATAAGGAATGCGGAATAGGCAGCATAGTGCCCCTACACAAGGAAGGCTAGGAATAGTGCACCACTACTCAGGTCTCACCGACTCATAGTGCTCACTACCTGTCCATCACAATCAGGAAAAACGTCGAAGACCGTCTTATGGCTAGGTGACGCTTCAGACCTTGAGGTCCGAACTATGGTAGTCATTTCTCATGACCTAAATAGGTAGTGACATAATTTAAGCACAAATCGATGTCGGGCTACCGAGGCATATTACATTTTTGGACGAAAGATAGGATTACTAAATCATCCAAATATGAGTCTCCTGACATAAATTTGAAGAATTGACCAAAATTTGTACCATAGGTTTGTATGATCCTATATGGGTCGAATAGAAACTACTTGGGGTCAAATGACGCCAATCGGTGGATTTTGAGTCGTCAAACGATAAATCGGATAAACCGTCGATAAGCTAGTCGTCAGAGGTAGACGCTGAGAATTGGGTTGTCGAAACTGTTGGACGTAGTCATGTTCTCATGATCCTGTATAAGTTTTGACGGAAAATTTTGGAGCAAAATCGAAGTCGGGTCACAAAACATGTTTTTCTTTTTGGGCCAAAATACATCATCGAATAATGAGGTTTCCCGAACAATTTATCGAAAAAATTTCCAAAAATTGTACAATAGGTTCGTATATGTTAATATAATGGGCCAAGAACCGTTTGGGGTCAATGAGTCAATATGGGCGACGCTATTATACTGTATTGTGATGATGCCGTCAAAGAAGAATCCGTAGAAATACAGTTTAATTATTAGAAGCTCTATGTCCATTAGTGATGTTACGAGCACAGTGGTAATTGGGGTCCGATAATATCACTTTGTTAACAAATTAAAACCTTCATGGGTATGACAATCATTTTCTGCAACAACGTAACAATAGTTATATGCTTACAATGAAGCTTAATTATGCCTGTGACCGGAAGAATTTTCATCTGTGATCAAAATTTAACTACCAGGTCACCTCGCAAGGAACCAAGTTTTCAGTATTGTTTGTGTGTTGGCCGAAATTCGTCAAGGTTCAGGAAATTAGTAATTCAACACAATAATTCTCTAAATCGAAAAATTGGTTTCCTCTGATTTAGCTAAACTTTATTTTTCTGTGATAAAAATAAATTAAAACTATGACAAAATTAGATTACACATGATCCCTGTATCTTTCTTATGAATATATATATATAATAAACATTCAGTGATATTCTTTGTCACTCAGAACGAACTGTTGGTGGCTCCCCAAATCTTCCGTCAATTTCCAAACTGGCGTAACCTTTTGAAGTTTCTACGATTCTCATATTGTAAGATCAACGCGAGATATATACCGTAAATCATCGCCGTTACGTGACGTCACCATGACTTTATGAATTTAGATCTTATACGAAATACATATGCTGCCCATTATAATTTGTTTTACTTTTATATCCTACTGCACCTTACTCAGAGTATTGATATGATTTCTTGCGTCTAGGAAACTGTGCCTACCAAATATTGCGATTAAAATGAACCGGAGGAAGTATAAATTTTTTTTAGAGGTGGAACTTACATAAAATGGTACCTTCGCGTCCGATCATGCTACCTCTGCAGTCTGCACAAACAAAAAAACGATCATGGTACCTTTTATTCAATCACAATGAGTGAGCACTTATTTTATTATATTTATTAAAAGTTACTCCGTATTACGAGAGTTAAATTAATTTCAAAGTTTTATTAAAAAAAGGTCAATGATGCATAGTCCATAATATTAAAAACGAGATCTTTGCATCATGCAACAAGTGTCATAACGTATGTCCTAAGATAACATGGTTTTACTTTCTACAATTCTACATACATCTTTCGATTTTTTTTTTTTTACTTGCATCATTTATTTTGTACAATATTAAGATATAATTTTACTATTAATAACTTAAATGTATTGTTTTGATTAAAAATTATAAAAATTGAAAATATAATTAATCATAAGACGATCTAACAACATCTCACTTGACTAATTATATCATTTTAAATTTGCCAAAAAAATTGGTCAATTTATTGACTTTGACTACAAAAAGGAAATGTGCAAGTAAAAAGGAATCGGAGAGAATATCAAATTAAAAAAACATGGGTTTACGGTTTTGGATTAATTGGAACAAGGGAAATGCTATTCGAATATTCAGAAATATTGTTTGAAGTTCATATTTTTAGCAATCGAAGGAAAATGTCTCAAATTCTTTCTTAACATTATTATTTTTAATTAAAATAGGGCCGCTTGAATTTGTAATTGATCTGGTTCAGACGCTGAATGGATTGACACCCGAACTTTAAAAGACAAAAAAAAAAAAAGTATAATTGCTCAAGCATGCATTAATAAGGAACATTTTAGTCTAATAATCGGATATTATTATATTATATAATTATTATTATTATTATATTGGACTTCGATTAGCATTCCGATGTGTATGACAACAACTAAAAAAGTTTGATATGAAAGAAAGATAGTAGTGGGACTTTACAATCCATTAACTTTCTTAATTCATGGCATTTTATGGGACGGCATTAACTATAGATTTTAGGTAAGTCAACATTTTCGTCGCAACATGGCGCCGGAGTTCACAATGCATAATGCCGCAATTAATTACGTGCTAATCATAATTTTTCTGCCACTAAATTTCAGGCATGCATGGATTAATCGTATGTTCAACTTATTTTTACTTATTTTTAAAAAAATAGTTATGTTAATAAATAAGTGGAAAAAACAAATTTTATATATTCCTCGTCATAAACAAGCTAAATAAGTTCAGATAAGTTCTACCAATAAGATTTTCGTCTAATGATAAAATTGAGGTGTAATGTGTATAATATAGGTCACGGATTCGAATCTACCCACCCTATAAACCTATACAACAAGAACAAATAATAGTAGTAGAATGCACGATTGGTTGGATGGTGAAATGAAATTGACTTACAATTAACATTTACTAATAACTCAAATCAYGAGATGACATWCAATTCACTAATAACACGAAGCTAATTACGATTGGTAGGTTGATTGACATCGAGCGACTAAGCAGTGAATTTATGAGTTGACAACTGAACTAAGTTAACTTAATTGAGATGATGAGCTGAGCTGAATTAAATTAAATTGGACTAATAATAATAAGTTTGAAAAAAATGGGTCTCCCCCAATGTTCTTTTAGACGTGTGTTTGGTGAAGTTTTTTTTACGTCACTTTTAGTTCAATTCAATTTTGTGAAGCTAAACTAAGTATAGTTTTTTTTAATCATTTTATGCCAAAAGAACAAGACCTTATTTGATAAGCAAATTGTTTCGTCGAACGTACAATATAAGTTTCATTGTATACTTCAGTTCGATCTTAAATGACGGTCGTCTCTCTCTTGCAATTATTTAGTTATGAAAAAATTGTAATATTTTCTTTATAAGTTTATGTGAACTTATGAAATAGCATCTCGTAAATTTATTATTTCTAATTATATATTGATCTCCAATTTTTTTGTTATATGTCTATATAAAAAGTCAATGCGATGCGTCCATTTAAAATTAAGTTCATATTAAAAGTACAAGAGAATATTAAGATGAGAATGTAAAAGATATTATCTTAAATTAGTAACAACATAATAAACCCTATAAGCACAAAGCTTAAAGAACAATTTGTTAATTGTTGATTGGTTGTGGGATGAAATTAAAATGACTAAAAAGTCAACGTTGACTAATCACTAAAATCATGAGTTGACTTTCTTATTAAAGAATAGAATAAAAATGTTGTTGACATGCAACACTACTTTCGAGTTGACGAGGTTGACGGTGCACTCCTTTGATATTTTATCGGCACTAATTTTATTTATTTTGACATTCCAAGAATAATATGTATTGAATCAAAAACAAAGACTTACGCATGCAATTATGCAACTTCTTTATAATTTACGAGTATTAATTAATTTGATGAGTAATTTCAACTACATAATTTATATTAATATATAATGCTAGTTTTTTTTATCACAATTGATTTAAAGATCTTTATATCGGATGATCCCTGATAATGCATTCAATGGTAATATTCAGTTTACTTCATGCGGTAACAAACAAACAAACAAAATGCACAAAGCATAATTTATGTGATAGTTTGTACGTATATAATATTTATTTTTTGTATTTTTGTATAGATAAAATGAGATAATTATTTTTAGAACAGAAACAAAAACTATTATAAAATGAACATCAGGATTCATGCAGTTACTTTTACTTTTTACTTATAAATTATTTTATATTTTAAGAAACTAACGCTTTATTGTACATTAAACTGATAGACTCTCGACCTTAACCACTAAATCAAGTCATTCATCCCATGATGTAATGAATTATTATTGAACAAATAAATTAAACTAACCTTCATGCTGCATGTATGATGTATCCATGTTTATAATACGAAAATGATCTGTTTATTCATTATTATCAACAGTTGCATGAAATTGACAGCTGTGATCGTAACTCAGAACGAACTATTCAGAAATTTAATGGCATGCAAACTCGAGTACTTTTTTTTTTTTATTGTTCATCACAAATAAACAAACACACTGAAATTATCCTCTTATTTTAAATTGATGAATTAGCTAGTATGAAATATCAAATATTCCGATGTTATCCACATCACCTACCTAATTATCAATCGCCTTCGGTTTCAAATACTCCATCCATTCCATACTTGCGTCCTTTAAGGTTTCAGTTTTTCGATGCAACACACTTGACAATATAATATCTTTTGTTACATAAGAAAAAAATTATACAAAATTAGATATTAATAATCCTATTATAAATATTGCGACGAAATCTAACAAATCTCACATGATTAAATAATTCTACTTTACATATAAATCACAAAATTTGATTAAAAAATTTAGATGAATAAAATCGTGTATACAAAAGAATGCAAGTATTTGAGAATGGAGAAAATAAATACTCTCGGGCAATCACATACATAAAGAAAGGCATCACTACAGTTGATTGAATTGCTAGCGCATTAATCTTGTGGATAGATGATTGGGTGATAGATATATAGCATATCCTGTGCACATCAACCATCAACTAAAGATTTTGATTTAACTAATAATATGGAAAATAAACATAATTTTTCATACCTTTATACAAAATAAAATAAAATACAACATTCTAATACAAACTTGTGAGAAATTGAGTTGAATAGTATTGCCTTTTGTTTTAGGATAACAAAACATAAATTTATTACCCCTACATACATTGTGAAATCATACAGCTTATTCAACTGCAACTTTATAAACTTACACTCATGATATCTTTAAATAACATTAGTCAATTTTTAAAAAAAAATTAAATACGAAATAAAGACACAGTGAATAAAAATAGAAAAAATGTATACGCAGTCTTTAGGGCTGCATATAAGCCATTAAATTCTTGTTTTAAAATGGTAAAATTTATAGAATTTATGTTAAAATTGCACACGAATTTGATGTCATAAATGTACTTTTTGAAAACCTTCCTTTTGGGGCTCTCTATATGCAGCCCTACAACCAAACCCGCGCCCAATTGTTAAAATAGGATGTCATTCAATTTTATGGCTAATAAATGATAGTATTAATTAATATATGAAAATTGACTCCTGTCGTTCCTTGAAAATCATGTCATTTTGTTTTTTAACTATCACAAGTGGAGATAATCTTGTAAATAACTATTAATGTATATAAGAAAAAATATATCATGTGAGCCAGAAGGTTTGTTGATTTCGGTTAATGAGTAGTATATTTAATATTCAAATTATTACAATTTTTACACATGTGTAACTAAAGATACGGAGTATAAACGATGTCACAATAACTAACAGGATTTTCATGGAACAGAGAGTAAGAAATGAACGGATTGGTGATAACCATAATTAACCAATCAATGTATATATATGCATGTTGTCAAAGACTTGAGTACCTTAGGCTTCCAAATGACATTAATTACTTATCAGACTCATCAGCTAAAGTACAGTTTGTTGCATATATCAGACCATCAAATAAACAAAAATAATAATGGTTTGCATATCAAGTATTCAAGAAGAGAAAGAGACTAGACTTTTTAGACAAAAGCATTGTATATATAATAATAATCATACTATACAACACAACAATACTCTCAATTTCAACTATATCCTTCTAGATCATCTCTCTATAACAGTCCAAAAAATACATGAAAAGACTCAACCTTAAAAATATGAACATTTGCATTCAACTTTATATGCATTCAAGATATAGTGAACAAAACTACAATTTGCTGGGATTCTTATCTATCCTCTCTTGTTTGGGTCCACAAAATACAGATTTGCAAAAGGTGTTTAATATATGTGGGCATGCAAGTCATTATTTTATGGACCAAATTTATAATCATTTTGATATAGCTGTCTACGGTGATTAAATGAATTCTGAAAGTTTAAAGTCCAATCCAATTCAGTGCGGTTCAAGTTGTAATCATGTTTGATAGTCTTCTATTATACCTAAACAACACTATCCTTAATAACTTGTTAGGGTTTTGTTGTACATACATACACTTGTATACTTAAATCAAATTCAACGAGAGAATCGATGTAGAAACATGTATGTGCATGATACAACCGATTTTATTTAGCGAGATAGCTAAATTCAATCAGTTAACTTTAGTTGCACCCGATTAGATACAACATTTACAAATGAACATATATATTAGTGAAAATAAACAATTGTATTGCAATTGGAAAWAAATGAGAGTGGTTGTACTTGGAGTCATGTTGTAGACTAACCAGTTATACTATGAGTATTTTGCTTTTTTCTTTTCAACTTATTTGCACTAATCTGAACTCATCTAAACTTATATTAATGAGTCCTTTAGGTGCATTTTGTCCTCACTAATGCGCGCCATGAGAAACATCCCAGGAGGCCACCCATCCCAAGACTATTCCTAACCTAGCACGCTTAACAACCGACTATCTTAGCTTATGAGGTCCCTAAAAAGGAATATGCATCTTGTTGACATGGGTAGTTTATCAAATTCTTCTAAACCAATCTCATGGGTATTACAATCACCCCGCAGTTAAGGAACGCAACGCCCTCTTTGTTGCGCCATAAAACTCCACACTAGGTTATAACACCCCGACCCCATATTGGTTGGGTCAATTGTCACCAAAGATCATCCTAGACTGATAATCTAATTTCACAAGACAACACGAGTCCTTTCGATGCATTTTGTCCTCACTAATGCACACCTTGAGAAAATTCTTAAGAGGTCACTTATCCCAAGACTACTCCCAACCTAACACACTTAATTGCGGAGTATCTTGACATATGAGCTCCCTAAAAAGAAGATGCATCTTCTTGACATGAGTAACTTATCAAATCATCATAATCTAATCTCATGGGTGTGATGGCATTTGTAACACCCTAACCCCATACCAGGTTGGGCCAATTGTCACCAAAGTCATCCGGAACTGATAATCTAACCCCATAGATCAACACGAGTCCTTTAATTTCGACGTATTTTGTCCTAAGTGATGCGCACCATGAGAACTTTTTTCAAGAGGTCACCCACCCTAAAACTACTCCCAGCCGATCACACTTAACTATGAAGTATATCTTAGCAAATGAGCTCTTTAAAATAAAGATGCATCTTGTTGACATGAGTAGCTTATCAAATCCTCTGAAACAATCCTCATGGGTGTGAAATATTCTTAAGATTTGACTTGTAAGAGGTTCTCATTTTTTTTAAAAAAAAATCTTTGTTAAGTTACTTGTTTCGAAATTGGGTCTTTTGCACTTTGTCTTGGTCAGACAATTTGCACAAACACCCTACATGACCCAATGGACCTCACCAAAGTTCGGGGTCATTCTATGACGGGCCTTGAGAGGTCGAAAAATGTGGACTACACTTCGATTTTGAGCCGTGATGGTGACCGTTTCATTTTTGCCCAATTTTTTATTCACAACCTGAGGGTCATGGAGAGGTCCCTTGAACAAGTTTTCAGGCCCCAAAATGTTTTGTTTATTCTTCCACATGTTTTTAACGTTTGTAGTTTGAAGGAAAGAGGCCATCGAAACCTCGTCATTATTTGCCTATTTACGGCCTTAATTTTGTGACATCATATATGTAGCCATGGGGACCAACTACAAACTTTTCGACACTTATTAAACAAAAATCGATTGGAACTTCATTTTTGTGCTATATAATCCACGCTTTTAGCTCCTGGAATTGTCGTTTGGGTTACGACCGTTCAATATTGCCCAAAAACTTTCCACAACAACCTAAGGGTCATGGGAAATGACCCCTTGCCAAGTTTCAGCCACAAACGACGAGTGTTGTCTCCCACGAGCGTTTCGAATATCTAAAAATTTGATTGTTTGCTAAAGTAAAATAATAATTTAAAAAAGGGACATCATTGCTCCTCCCCTTCCCTTATACTCAGCAAAGATATATAGAAGTATATATGTTTAAAATGAATGTTTGAAAAAGAAATGCAATTTCATCCAAATTTATCTATGTATGTCATATTAATGAACTTCCTTTTCCTTCCTTCTATTCGTCAAGACTGGTTCAATATCTGTATTACAGGACACTTTCTCAGTGATCCCTATATTCGTTATAGAAACAGAGGAGCCCAACATTACAACACCTAAATAAAGTGTTAATGCTTTTCAAATCACCACTCACACAGCATACTAATGCTTATTATGGCGTGAGCTAGCATTTGCCCAATCTTGCAACAAAATAATTCACCACTGAAAGGCGAATACCCACACACTGGAATCCAAGGCCAATAATAACTATGTAAATTTTAATAATCGGTCCCAAATATTGATATTCAATGAACCCAATGTAAAAAAATTTCAATTAGTATTAAAGTCTTATTCCAAATTCACCGGAGCAATTTTTACTTCTTTAAGTGCGAATGTCCTGTCTATGTCTACGAGTAAAGCCATCCACCTTCTTTACTGTATCATTAACGAAGATGATGTTGAAACCTAAGTGTTCACAATTTATAGTTATTAAACTCTCCCGCTTACCTTTTTTACTTTCTGACAGTCCCAAGCTAATCAGCAAAGCTATTTCATCTCCTCTTCCAACACACAAATTTGTACTCGCATCCCGTTGGTCATTTTGTAAGTTCTTACAGTACACAACAAGAAAAAATTTCCTTACCCAGACCAACGATCTATCTTTTCAATAATCTACGTACACACATGTTATGGACGCCAATGCTTAACCAAAAGATCTTCACATGACATGAACTTCATATTATAAATGTCTTCCTTGATGTATATACACGCCCACAAAACTTTATCAGCTATTTATAAACCATTCCCTGTTGCTCATATAGTTGTCATTTGCAAAAAACGGAGCGTGGGGAGTTTCTGTACGGGAGGATGGTTCATCTTCCATCGACTTTTATTCTTCTTAAACTCATAAACACGTGATGAATCTGATATATAGTGAAATGTCGATCCCCACAAAAAATATCTACCCTCTGAAAATAATCTCATTTTATGGATCTTACTAGATTGTAGAGTGTTCCAGTTTATCTAATAAAAACTAGTTCTATTCTTGAAACCATGCCATTCGATGAGAGGAATCGAACACTACATCGTATGTAACCCTTACTATTGGAATTATAGAACCAATAACAGTGACGGGCCTAATAAATTTGATGTTACGTAACACAATTGCTAATGAAGGGCTCCCAACTTATTTTTTGTTACCGAAATAAATTAGATGTAGGTTATCAGAATGAGTTTGCGTAATGAAAACACTTTCAATTTCAAACTTTCACGTTACATAAAACTACCATTTTTGGCTCCAGATAGTGCTATATATTATAGTACCCGCAAAATCCAGATATTTTAGTCTATTTGCGTGCTCTAAAGAGCAACAGGCTCAGCCATGTCCGTCGAGACGAACTACAGCGGCTTCGAACCTATCCTCTCACTATAGAGAGTTACTATGCTTTACCACGTATCATACTCCCCTTAACATTGAACTCTATCCGCAAGGTCCTAAACTAGTAGATACGATGACTATATTTATTACCTATATCTAGTGCAGGTCTTTTAGTGCTCCGTACAACATGAAGATCTAACATATATCACTGAATTATTCTTGTCTCCTCTCCCTCTTCTTTAAGTGGAGCAAAAGAGTCTCGGTTTTTCTGATCGTTACCTAAAAATAATTCATCTTCAGTTTACCCCACGGGGCTCAAAAGTTCCCCCCGTGCTATTCATGGGCTCATCTCTGGATCCCCAATATATGGGTACACCTCTCGGTAAACACCGACGGCTTCTTTGCTCCACCACCCATAGCCTATGTGTTAGAAGACGTGAGTAGAGAGCGCGCGAGTGGTGATGTATAAATAAATACCAAAGACTTCTTGTTCGACTTTGATAACCCTTATTCTAAGCATGTTGAGAGCAAAAGCAATTTTTCCGTGCATGGAGAGAGAGCAATAAATAAATCTTTGTCCGCTGTGGGTTACACTGCGCTCCATTATCCAAACCAGTGTCTTATGAATGTGGTGAAAGTGAAATACTTTCCTGACGTCCTATATTTGGTGGACAAATATCAGTTCACGAGAAAGAGAAATCAGGCCAGAATAATCTAACAAAAGTAAAACCATAACGATTCAATGGCAAGGCGCACATGGTAATCAAGTGATCCCACAATATACTACAGAGGAAAGTTTCTTAGCGCAACAGGCATCAATCTCAAAAACTCATGTGCGCACTCATTGCGATGCATATCAAAAACTGACTATGCAAAGTTGGCGTCATCCCACCAATCAATATTTTGTGCTCCATGTCCGTTTACCGATCACAAAACCAGATAACATTACTCTGAACTTCAAATTCACGTTACATGCGGAAGAATCAGCTATTCACTTATGTTGTAACGGTAAATTAAAATTTAAAAGTTGCGATTTACCCAATAAAGTATAAAGTATTCGTTTTTTTCTTTCTATTAAGAGTTATTTCATTGTATTTATTACTTGTATTATATATAAAAATGAAACATGTTATGCATGATTTCCGCACTCCATGACAAAATCCACAGTTCAATTTAGCGACTATTTTGACGATCGCAAAAATTTAACGACCACCAGAAAAATTGGAGTGCGGATTTTGTCATGGGAGTACATTTCAAACATATAGTGGGACTTATTTGATTTGACTTGACAAGTACAATTCAAACATATATTTTTATAATTTTTTCTTATGTACTTCGTTATAACATTAAGATATAAAATTTCAAAATGCGACTCAGTAAGCGTTGAAAAACAAATGTATTTCTCCGTTTTAATTTACTAGAAAAATTTTCCTTATGAAAAGTTACATAAATTAGTGAAAACTTTCATTTCTTTCTATATTGGATAAAAAAAAAATGGTATAAAAGACATTTTAACTCTTGCTTACTTATTGGTGTGGTACTTGTAGTACTCCCCACCTCCTTTTCCCTCATACGAAGTAATTAGTTAAGATAATAATATTCATTTGTAGTTCACAAATACAATTTGTAAATTTTGAATAGAAATGCGAACTTTTTTTTCAAAATTTTCACTAAATTAAAACGGAGAAATAATAGATATATTTTGAATCGAAAGAGTATTTACACTACAAGCATGCCAATATTAAGTGAAGAACAGTGACATGCATTGGTCAATGCATTCCACAGGTGACACGTGTGATCGTACCTTAACCTAAAGTATTTGTTTTCACCCGAATTTCCATTTCAGTTGTCAATCTTCAATCTTGTCATGCATTCTTCGACCAAGTATGATTATGCATGCATGATGCATGATGCATGATGCATCACTCTTTTTAACCCACTGCATGTGTTGGTTTCCTTAAATGTATGTATGTCGTGCTTCATCTCTCTCCAACTATGAGCATTACTTCATTGCTTGTTATTATGAATTTATGATGTGGTCATGTCAACTTGCTATGATGCAAACGTAAAATWAACASTTTSTCCRTCTCTTTTTAGTGGAAATTTTGRGAATGAYTCGGATTTCTAAGAAAATTTTAGTTGTGAATGTGAAAGTGAAAGTGAGATATGTGATTAAGAGAGATACAAAAAGAAATGACATGCAAAATGGGAAAGAAAAAAAAAGTTGTCACTATTTTGTTATTTTCAAATTTGGCAAAAGTTAGTTGTCACTAAAAAGAAAAACGGAGGAACTACAAATATTTTGAAATGTGTATGCAGCATAGACCCTTCATACCATGCGCGAATTAATTATACGACCATCTCAACCAAAAATTTAAACCAATGATTGATCCTAAAAATATACTCTATAAACTATGTACTCGATCACATCTTACCAACACTAGCTACATTGAAGTCCATTTACCATTATTATTTATGGATTATTGTTGATCTTATTACTTACTTTATCCGTTTTCAAATTATTCGTTGTGCTTTCTATTTAAAGAAGTTTCAAATTACTTACTGGAGTATTACACTTCTAATCTGGGCAATTCCTTTCACATGAGTTCCCTTTATTCTTTCTCTCCGTCTCTATCTTTCCCAAAATTTGACCAGAAATCCGTGATTTTAGAAGTGTAGCGAGTATTGTGAAACAGAAGAAGTAGTATTGTGGATGCCCTAACGATCTGACCAAACTACTTTATCATCCAATTGCAAATTTAAATCACTATATAATTAAGTTTTGTTATCTATTACCAAGGTAAAACGGTGCGTTGCATAGTTATTTTTTTATGTTAAGAAAGATCAGAGCCACAAGGGTGAGGATGAGAATCAATCCCAAAATTTCCTGAACCGGAAGGAATGCTTTCATTGGACGTTGCATAGTTATTGCTTGAGAATGAAAACTAAGTAGTGGCAGAGTCAGGGATTCGAAAATGAGAGAACGAAGTATGAACATCGAATATTTGGATATAAATCATTTTTAAAAATAGGATACAAATTGTGTTTAATACTTAAGATATTGTATTGAGTACTTTAAGTGATTAAATCTCACATACATTGGAAGATCGAAATTAAAGACCATAGCACAGCCATACCGACATAAAATGAAAAAAATGCAATCTATATATCTATATCTATATACTATCAAGTATATCTATATACTAAAAATAAACAATCCTAACCTTCTACATTTTACCTCAAAGTTTCCCTCTCAACTCAAGTTATTATTGATGCATTTATATAAAACCATTGAATATAAATTAATAAATACTCTAATTTGAAAATTTGAGTTGAAATAATTATTGCTACTAACTCTTTTAATTTGTCTTTTAAAATTGATTGACTATAAAAATTTATACATTTATTATTATTCAACTATTGTGTACAAATTACGTTTTTTTGACTGATAAAAAAACATTTACAATTTTTTTGTGTCGTCTAATTGGTTGCAAAAAAAAAGTACTCCATTCGTTCCTAAATGTTCTACCATTTCAATAATTTAGCACAATATGCCTATGCACGTTTTGTTTGATCATACATTTAATACGAAGTATTAAAAATTATAAAAATATATATTCTTAGTTGCTTATTGAGACGAATCAAAACAAATCTCACATGACTATTATATATTCTGACTTATATATTAAGAGAAATTTGGAAGATTATCTCATATTGACAATAATGTCAAGATTCCAAGCGTATACAACATTAGTAACGGATGAAGTATTATCTATCTATCTAAATATAAACAAATTTTCTTTTAAACACTTTACAAAATAAATTTAATAAAACCGCGTTTCGCATGCGAATTAATTTAGTAATGCTAATAATGTATGCTTGCATGGAGTAATAAAGCCAACTTGAAATTGGGCCCGAACCCAGCATGCCCTTCTCAAGTGGGCCTTATATCATTCTCAAAGACCCAAAGCCCGACCCAATTGGCATAAAAGGTAGGAATACCCGGCCCAAGCCCGAAATCTTCCGGGCCCGAATCATCGGGCTCAAATACCAAGTCCTATTTTGCTCATCTCAACAAACAACGGAATCTTCCCAAAATATGGACGACATTAGCAAATTGTGGAGAGAAACTGAATATTGTCATCAAGAAGATTCCTTATTTGGGACGAAAATTCCCAGCTTATTATCATCCAGGTTTCTTCTCTTTCAATGTATTCTTGCAATTTAATACACATACAAATTTGCAATCAACATATTAGACTGTTTCTTATATTATTTTGATCAATGCCAAAGTGAGAGTTATATTGAAATATTTATAACAATAAAGAAAATCATGATTGCCCTTTGCTGTTAATTGATGAACTTGTTCATTTTAGCTGTTTGTTCAATTAGAGTGATGAATTAAACTACCCAGAATTTTATTTGTTTTATTTTGAAGGGATTGATGTAATTTTAAGCAGCTTATGTTTGGATGAACTTGAAGTGATCATGTTGTTTGCACATTTTATTTGAGTGCAGAAGTGGGTTTTACCAATGACCCTAATGCAGATGGTACTATAATTCAAAGATGGATTTTTACAAATTCTGAGATGGAAATTATGTCTGTTTGATTCATATAATAATAAGGTAATTGCTAATTTAATGTAATTGCTAATTAATTGTTTGATGTTCATGTTTAAATAGTTTCAAATTTTCTTCTTTTAATTGTTTTTGTTGGACTGAATGATTTTCAACTGCATCATTTTGCTATACCACTGTAGGATTATCATCGGTAAATGAAGCCTCAGGTGTTGAGGAGTCTCGGGCGGCAGGCCGTAGATGAGCAAGGATATATTGAATATGTTGAAGGAAATGAAGAAGGTATAACTCAGTAGACATAGATACATGTTTAGTTGCATGCTTTGAAGTTGAATATCATCTGTTGATTGCAATTGAACATGATTTCAGTTCTTGATTCTCATTACAATGGAATGTTTTCTTAATGTTCTTTGATCTATCTCGCAGGCTGTATCGACTGCACTAGCAATGAGTGCCTGATAATCCTCCACCATCAGAATGTAGGCAGCTAGTTTGAGTAAACCTTACATTGCAAGCTTATTTATTATTCCTAACTTTAAAAATGATAATGATTTTGTTATCTTTTTCCTTCGTTTAGGTTAGAAGACACTTAAATCGAACTATATTTGTCTGGATATCCAAATACAGCATCAAATGCTGCTGATAAACCCATTTGATGCCCAGAGGATTCCGTAAATGAGGATGGTTCCTTGTTAACAACTAATGGTGAGTGGAAATTCAGCTCTTGTTCGACATGATACGAGTTCTATATAATTTACTTGCAGATCTAATTTTCTTTTGACTTCTGGGTAAACAATGGACAGAAGATGCTGAGCGAGCTTAACCATCAAGCTGCAAACTGATTCAACTCCGAGTGACTTCTATGAAGGTTGTCAGTTTTATATTTATGAAGTCTTTAGTCTGATTTTCTTGTCCCTTTTAGCAAAATAATTCTTTTGAAATTGTTATGCTTGCATTTGATTAGATAGGTATAAATGACTGTTTGTCAGCTGAAATTTGAAGTTGCGTAGTTTATTGGGTTATATTGAGTTAGAGTAACAGATAATCGAATTTAAAAACTTATTTTCTAAGATCCAATGTGGTTTTGGTGATTCTTTTATTTTTGCTTGATCTGTTGGCTGTATGACTAGAAAAACAGACTTGTCTACTTTGTTGATCTTTCACAATCTTTTACAGAAAGTTTCGTGGGAAAAAAAGTGGCAGCTCCAGTAGCTCAGTATGGTCAAGTTGTCCAACAAGAAGATGAGCCGGAGACAGTATTTAAAGCTGTAGATATGTGGGACTGGTCGATAGTAAGAGAGATCCAAAAAGAAGGAAGCCATCCTGCCCATCCAGTGGTTCGGTTAGTAGGGAGGTTAGTGCAACCTTCTTCCAAGCTTCATCCTTCTATGCCTACTCATGGCCGCCGTTTGAGAACAAGTCCCATATCCAAGGTCCATCTGGATTTGGTGCAGGTCAGATCAGGTTTGCTGTCATCCTCATCAATTAGATATATGACAATATGTTATTTCATACTTTACCCTCATATTCTATTTTTTTTTTCCTTTACCCTATGGGACTTCCCCTCATATACTAATGATTCTGCAAGTATTATATTTCGGTTAAAAAGAAGATTGTCTTGGTGCTGAATGGTTAATAAATTTCTGGACTTTGGCATTGTTAGGTTGCTAGAATTTTGGCATTTTGCTGATTTTTTTAGTTGCTTCTATTGTAGCTAWAAGAAGATTTTCGTTGAAAAAAACATATGCTTTTCAAATTGGAGATCTCTTGATTTTTCTTTATTCACAGTTTCGAGTTTTCTGAGAGAGACCTACTATGCCGATCACCCAATAATGAATTGCGAGTAATTGAGTACTGTCTTGAATTGCTATATTAGCCTAACCCATAGATCCATCAACATAGTGTCTTGTAAAATAAAAGTATCCAAGTGTGAATTTAAATTGCTTTGAGAGTGCCTAGTTTCCAATATCAATCGTGAAATCGAACTCCTTTGATAGTGCCTAGTTTCAAATATCATACCAAAAAAACRGCTGATGATAAGAACATTATATAAACTGTCCGTGGATTATAAAACTTGAAATGATTTTCTGCAGCCATTAATATCTTGTTTTTACATATAAGTTTAAATTGATTMTTCTCTTTTCTTCTGTTTTTCCTGTAGGGCAAGTGTACAAGCTGAGGACTCCTAGTGCAAAATATTTAGTCACCTTGCCAGGTTATGATGCTTCAAATCCAACCAAGGACTGGGGTTTTCCTGAATTATCTATTGAAAGGTTAAACGAAATATGTGAATCCAAAACAGGATCTCAAGTTCTCTCTCAGCAGTATATAAGTTTATCCCTCGACGAATCTTGTGTTTATGAGAAGGTATGTTCCTATCGGGGCTTGCACCATCTCTTGTAATTCTGATTTTGAATAGTTTATTATATGAACGAGTTTTACAAGTTTGGCCATGGTTTATGAGACTTGTTAGTGATTGATGAAAAGGAAAATTGGGGAACAGGAGTTGCACCTTACACCCCGCCATTAAAATGAGTAATTTGATGTCAGGATGAGTAAAGTTCAATCCCCTGAGGCTTTTTTATTCACAATGCACTGTTATTTATGATCAAGAGTAGACCTTTGTCCTCCATATTCTAATTGATCTGAAAAGTTCATTAAAACCAATTCTGTAAATGCACCTTTTGCTCGTATAAACATAAAATCGTGTTTGTTTCCAGCAAAAAAATCACGCTTAYAGAGACAGAGCAGCTGAGAGAAGAGAGCTGCATGGTGGTTTTGGAGAAGCCCCGGGGCAGAAGAGATCAATCGATGATACCAGTCCACAGACTGAGGAAGCCGCTGCTGAAGCCTTGGAAATGTCGCTTGGAACTGGTAGTTACGCCCAAAAAATTCTTAAAAACATGGGCTGGAAAGAGGTAATATACAGTTTTTTATTAGACAACGCACTTAGTTTCTCGTATGCTACTTCGCCTTCACAATAGTATTTGTCACCATTTTATGCTTATAATGCTGCGTGTTGTGCACAGGGAGAAGGACTTGGCAAATCACAACAAGGATAAGAACCTTTAAAGGGGATTGCAATAATGGGTACTGCTGGATTGTTGGAAGTCCAGATGAAGAAAACAAATTACGGCTCATTAATACACGAAATTAGAACTCTGTAGGCATATGATCAGTGTACTGTTACGTATGCTTGTTAGTCGCCAATTAGCTAGGTATAAATTTTATCAGACGACAGCTTAACTTGTGTCGGAGCTGAGATCACCTATGTATACAGAATAGATAAAATCCAGCTGCTTTCGGTTGCTTTTTTTGAGCAATAATCCACTCTTATGTTACAATTTTGCACATTCTTTCACTTTCTACTTTGTACGGAGTATAAGCAATGGTGGTAAAAAAAAATAGAATTAACTTCCTGAAATTGATAAAATATACAACATACAGCAAAAGGAGCCAACAAAAACTTACTTCAGAAGAGATATTCCTTGGCTAAAATAAAACTAAGGATGTCTACACAGGATCAAAGATAATAAGTACAAGGTACACGAGGTCGTTGCAAATGGAAGATTAACAAACGACTTCAACTTTGGTCATTCTCAGTGTTTACATCCTCAGCTTCAGTTTCATGTGCTCATCCGAACAATAGGAGCTTGATCATTATTCACTTCCTCGTCTACATTTCTTGTTCCAGCTCAAGCTTCAATCTCTTGATTTCAGCATCCCCTCTTCTAATTTTGTAGAATGACAACCTGCAAAGGTCAAATTGTACTTACAATCAAATATGCTGCTCTCATAAAGTATTGATGAAAACACAGCTAAATTAACACAAGACATAAGTCATACTAGTTACTTTTAATACTACTCCTCCATAACGAAAAACTTCCTCTGGTTACTTTTCATTTTTAGTGTAAACAAAAAACTTTCAACAATTGTACAACTTTCCTCTTTTGGTATTTATTATGCAACTGACAACATGAACAAGATACCCTTTCTAACCATCTAATCCAAAATTATGCACACCTTTTTTACCCCTCCATAACGAAAAACTTTCCTCTGGTTACTTTATCATTGCCTTACCGACTTTTTTTTTTGTCTCATTCTCTCATTTTCTTTCCCTCCTTTTTTAGGGAACACAACAATAATTTTGACTGAATCGTTCATTAGCTTATTTTGCAATCTTAATGCCCCTAATACATTTGAAAGTATTTCGTTACGGAGGGAGTATACTTTTTGAAAAGAGAGAAGCAATAAGCCCATATGTCAATAGATACTCTATATTTTAAAGTTAGTACCAAATATTATCATTAGCATCGAAACCAACTAAAGCAAAAGATTAGAAATTACCATCTTCATTGATCTCTCGACCTCAGTAGTTAACACCTCTACATCTCTACAAAATCCTGCAAATGCCATTTGCACATAATTAGGAAGTTACCAGAAAATAACTTCATTTTGCAGACAAACTGAATTTTGAGCAAAAAAATCGAACATTTTAACAATCAAGGGGACACAAGAACAATAGATTACACCAACATTTTAAACAAAAGGAGCCAGATTTCTCATAGTACAGAACATGTTCAATGAAATTCCTCAAGAGTGTGATTTACCAAAAAGAAGAATTATGGAAGCAAATCAATCAAACTAGGATATCAGTAAAACATAATTCAATAAGCATAACAAAATGGGAAAACCGTTTGCATTGGTTGGGCATGTAAGACGGAGACCTCAGAGGCACCGGCGTGGAGAGTGGAAAAGTGAGATCAAGAGTTAAACGAGAAGAGGGAGATCGAAAAATGACTTGGTGGGAGGGAGTTAAAAAGGATTTGAAACTATTGGATTTACAAGCGGATGACACTCTCGATCGTAGGGAGTGGAGTAGGAAAATTCATGTGAACGACCTCTCGGAATGATCACGTTTGGTTCATGTTAGCCGACCCCACTTATGGGATTAAGGCTCTGATWGATTGATTGATACACAAATTTTCAAAATTGCGTGATAAGAGTCACCTCTAGAAATGAGGATTATGAAATCATCTGTCCCGTGAAAATGGAGTAAAGACTTAGCTTTCAGGAATCTACTTCGATTACAAATGTGTTACAACATGCTTGATGAAATCAAGCATGCTTCAGAGTCTAGGAACCCCAATGCTGCCCCTTCTACAGGAACCTCCAAACATTCAGATTGCCTCACTTGTTACATATCTTCAGTCTCACAAGTCACAACCCCAAAAAATCCCAGCTAAACACGGCRTTTGTCCTCATGCCCTTATGCCCTGTGACTTACCAGCACATAGACATTCACAGAAAATGGGAGGAGTCAACAGATGTTACAGGACTGTCTCAGAGACATAAGTGCATGATTCAGAAAATGTTTCAGAGCCCCCAAAAAAATGTATATGCAAAATTTTCTCCAGGAATTCAAAGTTGGCCTAATTGCCTCAGTAAAAACCTGTATGCAGCCCTTTTTTTTGTGTGTGTTAAGAGAGCCACAAGGGTGGGGAAGAGGCTTTAACCACTTGAGCTATCCCTCACTTTCAAATGCAGCCCAAAGATCAATAAGTAGGATAGAGAAAATGAAACCTAAGTAGTTAGTCTATAGGCATGAGTTCAGCACTTCAGCAAGCAAAATAACTGCAGAACTGCAATTAAATTACTGTAAACAGGGCAGTTAAGAAAGGAGAGCTTTAGCCGAGCCTTAAGAACTCTTTAAAAAAAGATGAGGGTTAAAATAATCACTGACAGTGCGATTGACTAAATGTGATAACCTCAATTTTAGGATTTGGGGTACGCTTCTAAGTTCCAACTGAACAAATTCATGTATAGACAAAAGCAGTAGACATTAGGCTAAAATCCTTGCCGAAACCTTCAACATACAGTCACTGACGGATCATTTGTGTAGAGGAAGACAATAAGGGATAATTTATCTACAGGATTAGCTCCCTCCTTCCAGGATCCCATCTACATTGTAATAGACTCAAAAGGCAAGAAAAATTGAGCATGGGATACATATGCACCTAAATTTCTGTTCCTCGAGGCTTTAGCTGATTAAAAGCCAGTCAGAAACAAAATCACACAGGGAAAAACAAAAATTTTACATCAACTCTTTCAATATTCAAGCTAAGAACTCAAAAGTAGAAAGATAATATTGTAACAATGTAAGCGAAGAGCTAAAAATAGAAGTAAAGAACATAATTGGAATGATWTATTAATGAGCTACAAGCTAGCAATAAAAGCAAGAATATTGGACAAGAATGAAACTTAAGTCCACCCAAACAAAACAAACCTAACTCACAGAGCCCAAAACCACAAAAAAAGTTGTCACCTTATCTGAAGAAGAATATGATACTTAACAATTAGCGAAATCACTGACCTTCAAATTGATTCCTAAGCTCTGCATTCCGAGATTTTTGCAAAGCAAGCTTCATAGACAACTCATGTATCTGCAAAATGAAGCGAGTCAACAGATGCCTTATTTTAATTTATTTTTAAAAAGGAGGGGTAGTTTCTTCTTGGCTCGTGAAGCTGCAAGCCTGCAAGCGCAGTTTTGACAACAAAACATAACTCATTTAAGACTCTTTAAAGAGCTAGACCGACAATAAATGCTTGCAGCCCATCTGATTATTGGTAATAAATTCCGGTAATAGGAATAAATTTGTATATAAATATATGAAAAAAATCCATTTTCATTCCCATAGTAATCCATGTCATAAAAAGTCCATTTTCCTTAAATTTTCATTCCCACACACTCAATACCACTTTCCCAGGAGGTAATCAGTGTAATGGAAATTCATAAGAAATTGTGTCTGCATGGAGTGAAAAAAGCTTGGGGGTAAGATTGTTCCCATGGAGAAAAAAGTGTGGCCAACTTGATTCTCCATAGAGATTTTAAGTGTTCTTCCCTATTTAAATTATACTTAAAATTCTCATTCCCACCATTTAGTCCCAAAACCAAACGCGTTGTTAGTGTAAACTGATTGACCACATGCATGCCCCTGAAACATTTATAATACATCCTCCGTTTTTTATTATTTGTTCCATACCAAAATGGCAAAAATTTTAAGAAACATAACTTTGTGCGTTGTTTCCAATAAAACTCATGTAGCCCTCTCAAAAGTAAGGAAAGGCTCATGTGATCGTTAAAAAGTAAGATTATGCTGGTTATTTTATTTTAAAATCTTGCTAAAAAGGGAAGTGGAACATCGAATTAAAACATCCTAAAAAGGAAAGTGGAACAACTATTAAAAAACGCAGGGGGTACAAAAGAACATTGCTATATATGACAAGCTTCAATTGACTTCACATAGGATAAGGGAAGTGCAAAGGGCCTTTTTAAGTATCATTTCATGGTTGCATATCTACCCTGAATTACCTATTCCCAATTTCCCATAGTACGAGTTGTTTTTGTTAGAGGTAACATTAATGCAAGGGAAAAAAATGACCATGCAAGATGGGAACTCTAACAATACCTTCCCTTCCGAAGCTTGATTTCCTATCTCCTCATTTTCTTCCTGCAAGGTCTTGCACTTAGCATTAGCATCTTTCCCATCTTACTGTTTGGTGTAAAATTCACAGCATTAATGTTGTCCTGTAACTCTTTCACTTTTTCTCTTTCTTCAACAAGATTCTGGATCATCAATTTTTAAAGAAAACATATAGCATATAGATATATATATATTAGGCCCTTGCCAACTAAAAAGACAAGTCCTAAAAATGAATGAGTTAAAAAGATTACAACTTTCATGAGTTAAAAGAAAGGAAAGGATTATTAAGAGGACTTCCATCCCAATATCAAGTAAAAGTTAACAAGCAGGGATCAACACTTTCATTGTGCTTATAAAATCAAGAAGCTGGTCATTTTAAAAAGAAGATGATGAAATTGGATGAATAATAAATAAATCATTATCTTAAATCTCCAGCACCAGCCAAGAGATCCTGCTTGATAAAAAAAAACTGTGCAGAAGCAGATAGATCACATAGCATGAAACATAGGAGGATAGAAAGAGCAAACCTCAAACGTGTAAACTCTTCATGAATTGCAGATCTAACAATAACCTCCGTGTCTGTCAAACAACGCACGTCAGATATTATGCCAAAAGAACACATCACCAGCCATGATATATATATATATAAAAAAAAAAAAAAAAAAGTAGGCACATCAATCAATCAATCAAAGCCTAATCCATATAGGGTCGGCTAACATGAACCAAAAGTGATTATTCCGAGAGGTCGTCCACATAGATAAAGAAAGTAGACACAGTTTCAAAAAAAAAAAGGTCACATCAGCAAGCAAGCCAAAGCAACTAAATCGGTAATACAGAACGAAAGAGTGCAGAGGAAAGGAGGAGAAAAGCATTGAGAACTATAAACATAAACAGTATCAAGCCATTCTGATGGAATACCTGCAAAGATGGGGGGTCAGTTGTGCTCTCAGTTCTCGAATTGCAGCCTGTAATACAGAAAATGAAAGGGTTGGAATTAAGAGCTGATCAAGCACGTATGCATAAATACTCACAGGTCAATTCAAAGATAGATATAAAGAAAATCTTCTATATTCAATTCTCAAAATTGATGTCAAAAAAACAGAAAATAAGACCATTGTCTATCACTCATTGATTATAGCAAAGTACTGTAAAGTTTAGGTAGTCTTTTATCTCAATAATATAACATCATAAATTGATCAGCACTCGAGTGAAATAATTCGACTACTAGTTGAATATCTAAACTATGCAACCATACAAGCTGTTACCTGGTGACGCTATATAATAATGATCCATCCTGATAAAGCAGGATAAGGATAGATCAAAGGATAGATGCATGCCTAGGAATGAGCTTCTTTCAGCTTTTAACCCAAGTTATCCAACTAAAGCTGGAAGAAAAATAAGACTACGAGATAACTAAACTCTCTACATATTCTAATCTAAAGAAAATCGAAGGTGTTCTTAGGTAGAAAATTAGAATCAACAGATAAGAAATTCCCATCATTTATTAGTCAAGCTAGGTCAAATTAATCTGTTATTGTCCATTTTTTAAGCATGTGTTCTTCCCACATTTAAATCTAGGAAAGTATGTATGCCGTTTGCAATCAACAATAGCGCACAAATATAATGCTGAATAGCTGATATCCCGTTCTCACCAAAAATGTGACACTCAACGAAGAAACAATCATTTACAACCTTCCTAGGAGCAATCATTTATAAATAATAMCTTTAAAGTTGAAACAAATAGGAAAATTATCTCTTACCTTTAACTCTGCTACCTCTTGCTCTCGCTTGGCAAATGTCACAATGAATGCCGCTTCTTTCTTCTTTGCCTTCTCTAGCTGATTTGAAGGGAAAAAGAAGAGTCAAACTGCCAGTCAAAAGTAAGCTGATTAAAAAAAAAATCAAAAAGATAGAAATTGAAGAGAACATACCTGCTCCTTCAATGACTTCTCTGATGACCTTAACGTCCGGATATAATTAACCACTAGTTTAGGTTCTGAAGCAAMAACAAGAGGCAATTTATGRCATCAAATACTTAGCTGCTCCAAATCTATTAAAYAGGAATTAATTGCAAAACAGCACAAGTACAAAGTTCACATCACAAGACAAACCTAAAGTAGCTGCTGGGGATATAAAAGACTCATTCTGGAATGAAGAATGCCATTTCTGAATTTCAGATTTTGCAGATTCCAGCTCGATCTAAGATAAAAGCAGCCAAAACTAAGTACCCCATGAACAATTAACAGAAGTCAAAAGTCCTACAAAGAAAACTTAAAAAGAAAAACCACTTTGATCTAGTCACTGATGGAAAGAATTAATCTAACCTCTAGAGATGCAAAATCCACTGAAAGATAAAACTCCAGAAGACAAGAATTCAAAAAACACACTATAATAATCATGACCCCAAACAAATAATTAGGTCAAAAATATATAGCACTTCTACGGATAACACTCAGGCCTTTCTAGGCAATGAACTTTGACAAGTGATGGCATCCATCATTCCATCTTCTAAAGTCAAGCATAAATTTTTTTTAAAAAAAAAAAAAAAAAAATCTTGCCTATAATCAATCAAAAATCCAACGATTAGCATTTTTTACCCTATGCAATCTAATATCAATTCAATTCTCTACCAGTACACCCATAAATGAACTTTCATCTCAGTTGTAACTCGGAAAGCCTAAAGGTCTACGGAAGCCTGCAAAACCTTCACACCCGCAAAAGCTATCATTATCATCCACATTGTATCATCATATCTGAGTATCTAACAGGTACAGCAGTCACCAAAACCCACATTAAATAGAATCCAACTAGGTTAATATCAACCTCAAAAAGACTGATTAGCGAACCTTAATGAATGATTGTGTGAACAGCAAACCATTCAATTCAATTTCATAACATATACAACCAACAATATGGTCTCCCCTAACTAACAAGTTTATGCGACAGCAAAGCAAATAAAAAATTAGAGGACCAAGATGCTACTTGCCCTCCTCCTTAATAAGAATACTATACCAAAGATAGTTGAAAACTGTCATCGTATAAACTCAAGCAACAATTATGAAATCACGAGGCAAAAATTAACTCAAAGTTAGCAGAATGCGTACTTCATATTTTGCAAGATCTTCCTTGCACTTCTGAAGACTGATGACAAGAAAGTATACTGAGTAAATGCCGAAGAAATATTCAAATCAACAATAAATTGGAAAAAGAAWTATTGACATTCCAAAGCCAAAATACCTCTCACGAAGAGTTAATATCATTCCCGTTGCTACACCTGGAGCTGTCTCTTCCAGCTTAGAGCTGACCTAATTCATACATCATGGRAAATCAAAGGCGAAAACAAGCATCAGATTAACAGATGGCACACAAAATTTATGTAGCACCTTTGAGGGAAACTAAATAAACATGGCTAAACAAACTCATGAAAAAGATTGGCAAAATGTGAAACATACTAGGAAGATTGTCAAGGATTTATAGGACTATAAACCCTGCTTAAGGATCACYACGATGGGGTACAAATTAATTAAAAAACAAAACAAAAAGGGAATACTTCCTTTTAACAGTGGCCTACTAGGCTACAAGGCATCTAAGGAGATTCTGAGTAAGYTAAAAAAGGGCCGAAGGGCATTTCACCCATWAACAAAAATAAGGCAGGGGAAAATTTCCATAGTAACACTAAAATGAATTATTGAAGTTACCTACAGCATCAAGAAATGACATGTGGAGTTGCAAGTAAAACTCCTGGCTCCAACAGCAAAATGCACCAAAAGAGAGAACACCAAAGCAAAACATAATTTCCAAGCCATAATAAATAGGAAAAATTATAATTAAGGAAATTTGTTAACAAAAAATTAAAAACCTAGTTTCAAGCTCTTTTTGAAAATAAATATACCTAGCTTCGAAAAGAAGTTTTGCTTTTACTMCAAACTACCATTGTATCAGACTCAACAAATTTGTTTGTGTGTCATGACTCGTGACCTTGTTGCCCCTCCTTTTTTTTTAACCTCTAAACCTTTTCTTCTTCTCTCTCTTCTTGACACACTATTTTATATTCAATTTCTCTCTTTTACGAGTCAAATCTTCATCTTTYCCCCTCTAATTTTCATCATAAGCAATTTTACACGGCCCAATTGAAGGCCCGTCATCACATTCCTCGGATTCATTGAGTTTAGGGTTAGGGTTTGTCTTACGGAATCAGTCCACGATTTCGACGAAGAAGATAAAGAAGGAAACGAAACACAAGAGGATTTAGAATTTGGTTGYTGTTTTACATTGGTTTGCAATGGAGGAGTATTGTTGTGAATGGCATTAAGTGAAGTTTGAGAGAGGGAGGGGGTTGTCAAAAATTAAAGGAAATTGTACCCTAATTTCGTCGTAAATCTTTGCTTCATCAACCATTAATTGATAAAGCTGAATATGACTCCAATTTTGACTTGAATTTTTCTGTTAGTTTGAGTGCGAAATATTTTTCCATCATTAAAGAAGGTTCAGGATTGTATTCAGGAAATAAAAGTTAATAATTAGAAGGTGGGTGACCCCCCATTATTTAACCGATTCGTTAAGTCTATACGAGAAGACGTTAGTTGGTAAAGRAATCAAAACTTTTGCTCGAAACAAGGTATTTAAATATAAATAATTTGGAACTAGGTATTTATGAACAAATTTTACTACAAGCTTTTCCCTTAGGTTGCAATAAGCACCAAAGAGAGTTCATAGGAGATTAGGAGCCATGATAGRGTTTAACTCACGAACTAAGGATGGTACGATACTAGAGGGGAAGAACGAGTCATAGATTGACATWTTTAAAATTAGAYGGTGGATCATGTAGCAATTTCCAGGAGTGAGATTAAAAAAATCTGATATTGATGAAGAAAAGGATTTAAAAAGAATATGCACAACACCMCMRAACATATGWAAATATGTAATATACAATCTAAAAMAACTGAGAATGCATATTTATACTTACTCCATTTCTTTTTAAATGAAATAATTGGATTGGATTTTCCCACTGTTCGCACTTCACGATTTAAAATAATCACTTTGAATAAGAGATGTGATTTGTACCAATGAAAAACATAGCCAAGTGCAATCTTGTTAGATTCGTCTAATTACCTACTTTCATAATATGTAAATTTAATAATTTTACCCGTGTAATAATAGAAATTTATGGCCAAAGTGACGTAGAGTTGTGTGTGA
The DNA here is from genome assembly GCA_008642245.1 of Bassia scoparia. NCBI lineage: Eukaryota > Viridiplantae > Streptophyta > Magnoliopsida > Caryophyllales > Amaranthaceae > Bassia > Bassia scoparia. Next base: position 55,597 of record SNQN01003206.1, read on the forward strand.
AAGTGAGTTTTGTTATATTTAAAAGGAACTAAAAGAAGTATATATGATGGGGGATTCATAGTATGTAAGTATGTTCTCTAGCTTCCAAATAATTTTCTTAGTGCTCCTAACATCTACACAAGGCATTAGAAAGCTTTACTTAATTTTATTTAGGACTATAAGAGATTTGAAGATTTTGTTAAAATCCCACAACTAGTTAACTCTTTACTCCACAAGTTGCTTAAAATAATCAAATATATAAAACGATTGTAAGCTATGTGACAAATGAAGTGGTATCCATAGATTCCCAACACCAAAATCTTTTAAAAAAAAAAAAAATTTAACTCAAAAATAATAAATTTAAACAACTAATTTTGAGTAGAAGAGTTTTCATATTTTTGAAAGTAAAATTAGATATGATAAATCTCTTTAACTTGCGCTCCACAAAACATGGTGGAAGAACTTAGAAAAAAGACATATCACAAAGGCATAATATTGAAATCTAATCGAAGTCTTTCTTTTGAAATACAGTTAGCATAATCGTGACGATGATTTCCAAGTATTATGTCTATAATCAATGTTTCCATGAGTTCGGAGAGGAAAACATATATTATTTCACTTAAAAAGAAATAAAGTATAAGAGTGTCATATCGCCGCGACGAACCACAATATCTTCCAATTCATTAATCAACATTCACAATATCAAAAACCATTGAAATCTGGAAGCCTTCAATCTCCTTGTATTCTCAACCGATTACAAAGTAATGGCAAGCAATTTTGACCTCACGGATGCTAGACAAGTTCCGATTTCTATAAAATGACCGGGGCTGAATAGCTTAGCTGCTCACTTCAAGTAGTTCGTCAACATTGAAAACGAACAATTAAATTGTATGTTTTCCGCAAGTTTGCAGTGCACTAAAATTAATCATTCTAAACTCAATTTAATGTAGTTTTCCGCAAATTTGCAATGAAGTAAATATAATCATTCTAAACTTCAATTTGCTCTCACTTAAAATGCCTTAAAAACATATACAGTTTTGAATCAAATTACACGTGAATACTCTTTATTGACCCCATAACAAATCAATCTCATCATCATCAATCTCCCAAAACTCCGCTTACTGCCTAAAATTCAAACAAAATTAATCAACAAAAACTTCAAATTACAATTAAAAATCAAATAATAAAAATAAATCAAAAAAGCGATTAATACATACCCTGAGCGTCGATTTCCGGCGAAATCACGCCGAAATCGTCATCCTATGCACTACATGTCCACAAAAAAATCAAATTCGAGAAATGAGAACGATAAAACAAACTAAAGAGAAACAGATTTGAATGAATTAATGAAAGGAAGAAGAGAGCTAACGTTCATCGCAGATGTGGAGACCATTAAAACCTAACGCATAAACGTTGAGTCAGCGAACAGTATATTTGGTGAAAAGGAGAAAGAGGGAGATTTGAAGTTGAAGCGTGAAATACACACGTTTTAGTGGGAGGTGATACAGTGTCTGAGAGACCACGATTTTTATGGTGGGGTGTGATTTATGTCCGTTGATATATTTATAGGAGATGTATTGGTTAATGGACCGACTTATGTTAGCGTTTTTTGTACGAATGTGATTTTGGGTATTGTGTGAGCCCAAGGCCCAGGCCCAGGCCCGTTATTTAGACCGACTTATTTCATTTTTTTCTAATGGGCTGAATTTGGATATGGGTTGGGCTTCCTTGGATTAATTGTTTAGTCCATTTAATCCAAAGAACTTGTTACATACGGCAAATTATTCTATATAATCCCCTTTACCTAGCAATATAAAATCCYCCATTRATTTTTCACGCAATGTTTTGGTTTTGTTTTTAATTATACTCCTTCCGTCTCGCAATTCTCGCAACACTTAAATATTTTATCTCTCACAAATAATAGCAAGAGTTGCGAGAATTACGAGACGAATGAAGTATTATGTTTATCTATTTATTTATTTTAAAAAACCAATTCCTTGATTTTTTTCTGCCACTACATTATCACATGAGGGATAGTTATATGTAGCAATATGGGAGAGAGTTGTACAATATAGGCATTGGTTACATACTTAAAGCATGTTTAGCCTCAAGGCTTAAAATTTGAGTGTTAAGACTTGTCCAAGTTTATCGCTTTAGCCCTATGAGTCTTAAACATCCACATTCATGGGGTTCCTCATTTATCTGTCTCCTCGTCTCATTAGTCCACATCATTTTTCAATAACTCAATTTGTGAACCTTCCCATCATAGAATTTCATACTCACATTCATGGGGCTCCCCAATTGCTTTCTCTCTTCTATTTTTTATACCCCACAACTTTAATTTTATTTTATTTTAAATAGAAATGGACCCGTATCAATTTATTAAAAAAATAAAAAAGAAAAGGGGCCCACATAAAAAATGGGAAGGTTTCGTTTTTATTAACCTCCACTTATTTTTTGATGGGATGGGAAGCAACCTACGCTCATGGGAAGGTCCACATTTGTGAAAATTGAGAGATGTGGAGGTTAGCTCTCCGTGAATGTGAATGCTCTTAAGACTCAAATATATAGCATAATATTTTACCCTTTTTTTAATCTCTTAATATTATCTACATGGAAAGATACGTTATTAAATAGGAGTGGGTCCCATATTCCGAGTCTTAAGTTGAGTCTTGTAATTTCAAGACTCAACTTGAGATTTGATTACGATTTTAGAAGAAAATAYGGGGGAAATCTTAAATCTAAATCTCAAGACATAGAAAGTGATGGCATCCAAAATCTTAAGACTTGGGGCTAAACTTACTTGAACTTACACTTGGTCCAAAAAACAAATATTAAGGGTTATTACTCCCGAATTCTAAAACTTTGTTTCAGACTGTCATATCAGCCTTGCATTTTTTTTTCGATAAGGTACACGATTGGGTCCCTGAACTGATCCTATCTCAGGTACCAGTTCAGTGGAGGAAGAGGGAAAATCCCCAGCATAATGTTGGGGGTGAGAATCGAACCTTGGTCTAAGCCAAGGAAAGTGGGGAGCTCCCCAACTGAGCTACCCCAACTTCTCNGTTTTCCGCAAAGTTTGCAATGCAAGTAAAATTAATCATTCTAAACTTCAATTTGTGCTCACTTAAAATGCACTTAAAAACATTGATACAGTTGAAATCAAATACACGTGAAAGTACCTTATTAGCCCCAAACAAATCATCCTCATCATCATCAATCTCCCCAAAACTCCGCTTACTGCCTAAAATTCAACAACAATTAATCAACAAAAACTCAAATTCACAATTAAAAATCAAAAATAAAAAATCAAATCAAATAAGCAGATTAATACATACCTGAGCGTCGATTTCCGGCRAAATCACCGCCGAAATCGTCATCCTATTGCAATCAATTTCCAAAAAAAATCAAATTCGAGAAATGGAGAACGATAACAACAAAATCAAAGAGAAAACAGCACTAATTGAATCGAATTAATCGAAAAGGAAGAAGAGGAGCTTACGTCATCGAGATGTGGAGTAGCCATTAAAACCCTAACGAAAACCTTGAGTAGCGAAGAAGTATATTGGTGAAAAGGAGAAAGAGGGAGATTTGAAGTTGAAGCGTGAAATACACACGTTTTATTGGGAGGTGATACAGTGTTTGAGAGACCACGATTTTTATGGTGGGGTGTGATTTATGTCCGTTGATATATTTATAGGAGATGTATTGGTTAATGGACCGACTTATGTTAGCGTTTTTTGTACGAATGTGATTTTGGGTATTGTGTGAGCCCAAGGCCCAGGCCCGTTATTTAGACCGACTTATTTCATTTTTTTTCTAATGGGCTGATTTTGGATATGGGTTGGGCTTCCTTGGATAAATTGTATAGTCCATTTCATCCAAAGAACTGGCAAATTATTCTATACAATCCCCCTACCTAGCAATATACAACCCCATTAATCTTTCACGCAATATTTTGGTTTTGTTTTTTTAATTATATTATCTTGATTTATTTTATTTTTTTTTAAAAAAAACAAATTCATTGATTTTTGTTGGCCACTATATTTTCACGTGAGGGGGGTTGTATATAGCAATGTGGGGGAGGGTTGTACAATATAGGCGTTGCAAAGAACTTGTCTTAAAATTGAGTGTTAAGACTTGTCCAACTTTATCGTTTTAGCCTTATGAGTTTTAAGCATCCACATTCATGGGGTTCCTCATTTATATCTCTCTCCTCTTCTCATTAGTCCACATCATTTTCCAATAACTCAATTTGTAAACCTTCCCATCATAGATTTTCATACTCACATTCATGTGGCTCCCCATTTTCTTTCTCTCTCCTTTTTTTATACCCCACAACTTTAATTTTACTTTATTTTAAGTAGAAATGGACCCATATCAATTTATTAAAAAATAAAAAAGAAAATAGACCCACATAAAAAGATGAGAAGGTTCCCTTTCTATTAAACTCTACTTATTTTTTTAATGGGATGGGAAGCAACCTACACGGCTACACTCATGGGGAGGTCCATGAATGTGTGTATGAAATTTTTTAATTTCTAGATTCATAACATATTCTCTATATTTTTTATATTTTTCCCCAAGACTCCAATCCAGACTCGTTAAAAAGTAGGGGAGATCCAATAGAATTTATTTTTAAATTGTAGAATTTTTTTTAAAAAAGAAAAAAAGATCAAATAAAATTAAGACGAATGTCCAACACGAGTCTTGAATTGAGTTTTGATTCTTAAGGCACACTAACTCACCTTGAGCTTACCAGGGAGGAGGACTGACCAAAATTATTTTGTGGCCGAGGGGAACTATATTGTGGCCACCTTAGCTTGAGACTTTAGTGAGTCTTATACTCCCTCGTATCAGTTTTTTTGCAACAATTGAGAATATATGTGACAGATAAAATATTCATTATTGCAAATAAATCGATATGAAGGGAGTACAACATTATTGTACAAGATCCACAATAGTACTGTCTCAAGTCAAGACTCCCTACAAGGCTAGGGATTAACTTACCCTAAGGAATGAGTAAGTGCCTAAGTGGAGGTGGGGAGCTGCATGTAATGAGCGGTAAAATGTGAGTTGATTTAAGGTGTGAGGTGATTACAAGGTGAAAAATAACAAAGATTGAAGGTAAAGTTCTGAAAAAATATAATTGACTCTATTAAATTAGTTGCGTGTTTGGGGTGCGTTGTTCGTAGACATAGTTGAGACTTGAGACCTAATAAAAATGTCAATTAAGACCAATTCACTTGCTCAATGACTCACAATTCTTCTATATTTCATTTTTGGTCATGCACAAGGAGTCACGAGGACATTGTCGTAAATCAAACACAATCAAAAATCTTGTTTTGACCACGTACATGTCCATCTCACGCGACTATATTTTAACCAAACTAAGCTAATTCTTGATGTTTGTTGAAAGCCACACTTAAGCATGACCAAGGGTGTATAAGTGTACAATTGTACAAGCATTATTCCAACATACATGAAATTGCAAGGACAACATTGACATGTATACATATACTATGCAGTATGCATGCTAAATTATAGCAGTATAGAGAATAAGAGTGTAGTGCAGTGGTAGCACCTCACTTTTCTTGGCCTTGGCCATAGATCGACTCTCACCTCCAGCATTATGCTGCGGTATGTCTCTCTCCGGCCCCCCACGACAAAGTTTCTGAGAAAAAATTTGTGTCGAATTTCATTCGTGTACCTTACAACGGGAAAAAAAATAAAATAAAATAATTATAGTAGTATATATCTCGAAGATCATCTTCACCACCCCACTCAAATATATTAATGCAATCAAGAGTATTAGGTGAATTATTAATCTTAATTAAACATATAATCATATAATATAATCATATAATAACCAAGAATCAGATATGCTGGCGTGTAGGTGGTATATCTACACCCTAATTAGAAAGGAACATATCCCCTTTTCCACTTCTTAGGGTATCCCCCACAATCATTTATTTATTTTTCCATGAACTTCGGAATTATTATTTCTTTTAATAGTACTCATTCCTTATTTGCTCTAATCACATTAACAATTCCTCTACTTAGCTAGGTGAACTTATAAAGTATAATACTCCATCTGTTCCAATAATCGTGTACAGTTACAACTTACAACTTACAACTTACAAGCTAACATATGCATGGTATATCCAAGCTCGCTTTTTTTTTCATTTGAGATTACAAATGAACAAGTAATCAATTTCAAAAACTGATTGTGGTTATGTCTGTAGTTAAGTATATACAATCGGTTGTTTTATACAATCTGTCGTCCTATTTCTATTTTGGGATTGCYAAGGAACAATACAAAATAATGGAGGTGATGGAGGGTAAAATTGAGAAATATAAATTGTTGTGGTGATAAATCCACATCGAAAGAATTCGAGAGTTGAGACCACTGTATAAGGTTAAGGGGGTACGCTCCCGTCTTTGTCATATGGTTGTGAGGTGGAACCTCATTGATCTTGTGATGCGGACTTGCACTCCCCGTAACAGGTGCGGGACAGATCAGACCCGTTTGACATAGATTGAAGAGAGAAATAAGTAAGCGATATATTAATCAATCAAATGAAAAAGTTGTGTCAAGCACATTATATATTATATGATCCAATCATATAATGTAAGTATCTAGTTATAAGTWAWAGACGATTAATGTAATGGGTAGTGTGAATCATAATTTGTTGATCTGACGAAGCCAACTTTGGTTTTGCAACTTGGTTATTGGATAATTAGCATTAAGCACTTAAATTAACATGATATAAAGTTCATTTCGATAAAAGATTATAGATTAGTTAGTAGTGCGTTCACTAATGTAATGGTCTTTAATTTATTCTTAACACGTTAGTAAAACCTAGTTTAATTATGTTTTTGTTTAGGTGATAAACTTTTTGTTGGATTAGAGGTAGTACATTATGGTATATTCTTCACTCTGTCTCTTATACACATCTAGATGTGTATAAGAGACAGATATAAGCTTGGTCTAAGCCAAGGAAAGTGGGGAGCTCCCCAACTGAGCTACCCCAACTTCTCATATCAGCTTTGCATTAACTCTTTGACTTTTTCTATATTTTTTTCCCCCAAGACTCCAATCCAGACTCGTTAAAAAGTAGGAGAGATCCAATAGTATTTATTTTTAAACTGTAGAAAATTTTTTTTTTTAAAAAAAAGATAAAATAGAATTAAGACGAATGTCCAACACGAGTCTTGAATTGAGTTTTAATTTTTAAGACACACTAACTCACCTTGAGCCTATCAGGGAGGGGGACTGGCCAAAATTATTTTGTGGCCGAAGGGAACTATATTGCGGCCACCTTGAGACTTTAGTGARTCTTATATAACATAATTACACAAGATCCACAATAGTCTCAAACTCTCAACACTCTCAAGTCAAGACTTCCTACAAGGCTAGGGATTAACTTACCCTAAGGAATGAGTAAGTGGAGGCGGGGAGCTACATGTAATGAGCGGTAAAATGTGAGTTGATTAAGGTGTGTGAGGTGATTACAAAGTGAAAAATAACAAAAATTAAAGGTCAAGTTCTAAAAAAAATTGACTCTATATATTAGTTGCGTGTTTGGGGTGCGTTGTTCGTAGACATAGTTGAGACCTAATAAGAATGTCAATTAAGACCAATTCACTTACTCAATGACTCACAATTCTTCTATATTTCATTTTTGGTCATGCACAACGAGTCACAAGGACATTAAAAATATCTTGTTTTAATCACGTACATGTCCATCTCACACGACTATATTTTAATCAAACTAAGCTAATTCTTGTTGTTTGTTGAAAACCACACTTAAGCATGACCAAGGGTGCATAAGTGTACAATTGTTCAAGCATTCCAACATACATGAAATTACAAGGACATTGACATATATACATAGACTATGCATGCTAAATTATACTAGCAGTATAGAAAATAAGAGTGTAGTGCAGTGATAGCACCCTCACTTTTCTTGGCTTTGGCCAGGAATCGACTCTCACCTTAGCATTATGCTGGGGTATGTCTCTCTTCCTCCATGACACAATTTTTGACAAAGARTCTATGTCGGATTCCGTTCGTGTACCTTATATTGTAAAAAAATAAAATAAAATTATAACAGTATATCTCGAAGATCATCTTCACCACCCCACTCAAATATATTAATGCAATCAAGAGTATTAGGTGAATTATTAATCTTAATTAAACATATAATCATATAATATAATCATATAATAACCAAGAATCAGATATGCTGGCGTGTAGGTGGTATATCTACACCCTAATTAGAAAGGAACATATCCCCTTTTCCACTTCTTAGGGTATCCCCCACAATCATTTATTTATTTTTCCATGAACTTCGGAATTATTATTTCTTTTAATAGTACTCATTCCTTATTTGCTCTAAT
>SNQN01003207.1:0-63976 GCA_008642245.1 Bassia scoparia
ATGTCGAGAATCAAAGTTGAAGCAAACCAAAAACCAAGAAAAAGAGAGAAGGGTGGCAGCGTTCAGAGCTCTAAGCTTCACGGAGGTTGAAGGAGAAGCTGAGTTCGATTACAGCGGCCAATGTGATGTGAGAGCTCTGAACGCTGTGATGTGAGAGAAGGTGGATGGGAAGCTGGGATCTCAGCTGGTAGGRTTGGGGATGGGAGGCTTGGATGTGGGCTTTTGGGGGGTTGCAATTGTATTGGGCTTTGGAGTGGGCCGCTGGAATAGAGCTGATGAAGTGGAAATTTGCGGGGCCAAGTTAACTGTTCCTACTGTTCATCTATACAGTAGCGCGTTGTTCGTTTTTTATATTGTTCTGATTAGAATACTGTTGCTAGTGGGAGTAGAACAGCCATGTACTCCGTATGTGTTAAAGTTAGATAATCAATCCATTCTAGGATTGAACCAAACAATTTTAGACTGGTATGAGGTTATGAATTCATGCCACCCTGGTATGGATATCCATACCATTCCAATCCATTTGTAAAGTGATGCTCTAGCACTTATATACATTTATCATCTGCTATATACTGTAAAGTGGCTGAAACGAAATATCACATGTGTGGCTTTTGCGCTTCGTTCAGCTTTGCAAAGTGGCTGAAACAAAAAATTCACAATGTTAAAAAAAAAGGTTACAATAAATATTTATAATTAGCTTATTGTATTTATACTTCCTCGCTCCTCTGCAAAATGGCTGCAGCAAATTAAAGTAATAAGTGTAATTACTTAGAGAGAGAGAGAATGCTCATTGTAAATTATTTTGATGCATTTGTGACCAATCACAATTCAAATTTGAAAGGGTTGTCAACCCTTAGAGTCACTCAAGTATGGTTTTTTTTTTGTGTTGAAATTATTTTACCTAATTTGGTTCACTACACCCTTAAATCTCTTCCATAAAATACGTGTCAAAATAAAAGTTGCGAGTAAAAATAAGCATAGGAAGTATTATTGATAGTTCAATTTAGTTGTAGATATTATTGATGTTGGGTATGTTCTATTCTCCTTATCTGAACTTATTTTTTCTTATCTGAACTTATTTTTCTGATCTGAACTTATTTTTTCTGTACTGGACTCGTTGAATAGAACAGACTCGTTGTATGGTTAAGCACTTGAGCTACATATAAGCTCCTAGAATATGGATCACATAAATTATGGATTTGGAAAACCACAACGTGTGTATTAGCTCCCAGAATGTGGATCACACAAATTATGAATTTGGAAAACGACAACGTTCCATATGGTTGGCCTTATATCTACTTGTTAGTTTGTCAATGATTACAATAGCGGGGCCTAGCTTCTATTAACTTTACTCTTTTTTTTTACCAGTATTAACTTTACTTGTTGTATGTTATTCCCTTCGATTTTTAATGAATTGGACATTAATTGTTTGGGGAAAAAATTAAAAATAATGCATTATAATGGTGTGGGGGTCAAAAGGTAGAAATAGATTGAAGAGAGAGGGTGTGAAAAAAGGAAAAAGTAGGGAAAGTAAAGCAAGGTGAAGTTAAAAAGCAAAAATAGATTGAAAATATTTAGTGGAAAGATGTAATTTATCCCTCAGTTTAACACCACTTGCTAGATATTGTAGCTAGTTACAATATAATGTCATATGTGTGACTTTTGGGCTATGTTTCGTTTTGTAAAGCTAAGGTTGAGTGATAAATACACCAAGTAATTTATAAATATGACCCTTTACGGTGAATCAAGCTGTCAAATCTGCTAGGCCTGGTGAACCAAACTGTCATGCGGCCCTTTACGGTGGTCACATGCACCTCGGTGATTCCTCGGATGCAGCCTGGTATAAACAGCATCCAAAAAAGGCAAGCCCTCAAAAGGGGATAAAACCTTACAAATTAAAGGGTCTCAAGAAATATTGAGAATTCCAAGAGGCCCCTGGCCATTCCACATATGAGTACGTTGCACTTTAGAATAATCTGGAGGGTCTTATTTGAAAATGTTATATCCAGAAGAAGCCCCCCCCCTCCCCCACAAAAAAAGAGATCTCAATCGTTTTTGGTCCACTAGTCTCTAATAAGGTGCTAAAAAGCCAGGTCATGGGGCAGAGTTGTTCACACGTCACATACGCTAGCCTGCTAAAGAAGAAGAAGAAGAAGAAGAAGAAGAAGAAGAAGAAGAACGGAAGAAGAAAAGAAGAAGAAGAAGAGAAGAAGAAGAAGAAGAAGAAGAAGAAGAAAAGAAGAAGAAGAAGAAGAAGAAGAAGAAGAAGAGAAGAAGAAGAAAGAAGAAGAAGAAGAAGAAGAAGAAGAAGAAGAGAAGAAGAAGAAGAAGAAGAAGAAGAGAAGAAGAAGAGAAAGAAGAAGAAGAGGAAGAAGAAGAAGAAGAAGAAGAAGAAGAAGAAGAAGAAAGAAGAGAAGAAGAAGAAGAAGAAGAAGAAGAAGAAGAAGAAGAAGAAGAAGAAGAAGAAGAAGAAGAAGAAGAAGAAGAAGAAGAAGAAGAAGAAGAGCACATTGGAATATACTAATAAGAGTAATGTTGTATCAATAATTCTCAAAAAGCAACAAGATACGAGTCGAGTTAATAATATATTAATGTCTCTATTAGTAATTGATAGACTAAGCTACCTAGTGTCTACATGGTAGATGTAGCAACGTCCATGCTCATTGTCACATCGCAAAGGGGTAAGGTCCATACCGTTCGCAACATTAGGATATGATAAAATTTTGTGAAATTCCCCAAGGTAATGACGAGTTTTGGCGGAAGTTCAATGGTATTGACGTGTTTTTTTTTTAATCCAAATGATAACTACGAGTTTTATTTTCATTCCCAACCGAGACTGTAAGGAAGTTTGTTCTGTTAAATAAGGGGTTAAATGTTAGGAATTTATCCAAAACTATCTTACCTAACGTTTTCGAGGTCACTTTTACCTCTATGGTCGAATTTGAGGTCAAAATTCCAAAAAAAACATAATCAAAATAATCTTGACCTACATACGGAGTCGCTTCGAGTTGCGTGTGTCGAAATGAGTTCAAAAAATACATTATCAAACGTTTTCAGGGTCACTTTTGTGCTTAATGGTCAAATTTGAGGTCGGAACTCGAAAAAACGATCGGCTTAATGAATTATATATGTTGTTATCTTGATGCTATTTTGATTGGACGATAGATATGAATGACAAAGGGACTATTAGTGATTGTTATCACGGAAACTATTAGAGTACGGACTACGAAATGGAATTTCTCAAAGATTTTATAGCAGGACTATTGGAATAGTAATAACCCATTACTAAAAATATTTTCTGATTTTCAAAAATATTTTATTGAAATTAATAAAAAAAAACTTAAATAAATTTTCTAATTTTTGAAATTATAAAGAAAATTACATATGCCTATTAAAAAAGATATTAGAAATATTAAAAATCAAACATTACCTTATTTAATGTGCTACCTATCAAAAATGAAAAAGTCAAAGGTTTTCATTAGTACCCATGTGTCGATGTTCAATTGGTACTGTATCTAGCTTTGTGGTAGTCCAATTTCAATGGTTTATTCTAGGGGTGCTTAACAGATCAGGTCAGGTCACGTTCAGGTTCGGGTCGACTATAAACGGGTTGGCGGACCCTAAACCCGAACCTGATCTGTTTATTAAACGGGTTAGAAATTGCAACCRGAACCTGATTTGTAACAGATCAGGTTGACCTGAACCTGATCTGTTATTGACCTGCTATTTATTTGCTTAAATTAAAAAAAAAATTGAGTTGATTTTGACTTATGCAATCTGCTAATCTGTAAAACTGCAACTCCAAAATAGAAACTTGGCAAACTTCCACTCCAAAATACATAACATAGCATCAAAGTGCCATAAACCTCAAACATAATAAGTTCAAATATGGCCAAAAACAAAGGGCCTTCAATAACAAATTAACAATGGTCCAAATCAACGAAATAGAGTTTGCAAATTAAAGCTAATGTCCTAAATAAATACTTAGAATTTGGATGTGGATAGTCGGGGACTTGGAGATGGAGAAGGTGATGGCGATGGACTTGGAGACGGAGTGTCTTCACTCTTCACCTTATCGAATGCTACTGTCCTAAATAAATACTTAAAAATTGAAAAAAAAATGCATAGTCAAAAATGATAATTAAAATGTCGAATGCTAAATATCGAATAATTTCAGAATTTATTGCATAAGTCATAAGTCATTTCAACTGATAATTCATATTCTAATCATGCAACGACTGAAATGATGCATATGGATTGGTGTGGAGAATAGGCTGCCTGTAATGTGTGCATTATTCTAATCAAACAAATAATGCATAGGGACAAGCAATGACTGAAATGTGTGCATTATTCTAATCAAACAAATATTCTAATCAAGCAATTACTGAAATTCGAACTAATCCTCCATTATAAGAGCAGAGCAAAATAAGAGTAAAAGCAAAATAAGAGCAGAGCAAAATTCGAACTAATCAAGCAATTACTCAAACAGATAATTCATAGTCAGATTTATTGTAACAAAATAAGAGAAAAAGGACACAGAGCAGCAGTAGATAGCCAAATTACCCCAAGAATCGAACAGATTCATGCAAAATTTTTAAACAAAAAAAAAAAATCGAACAAAATTGCAAGACATACCTTAGGTTTAGATTGAACAAAATCGCAAATTTTGGAGAAAGAAAGATGATTAAAGGAAGATGGAAATATGATTTGAGAATTGAGATTGTAAGAGAAAGAGAAGACTGGAAAAAAAAGGGGGAATTGAAATTGAAAGAAACGGCTGTGAAGCCTATGAGTGAAAAAAAAGGGCAGTGAGTGTAATAGAGAGAGAGAGAGAGATAATAGGGCAGTGAATTAGCTGATTAGGTTGAAATGTTGAATAAAGAGTCAAAGAGACAAACGGGCAAAACGACTATGAGCAATTCATGCATTTTTTAGGGTTTTTGTTTTTATTTGTGCTGCTAATTCATATTTGGCCCAATAACAACATGAAAGGCTGAAACCCTAAAAAATAAATGGGTTATTTTGGGTTAGGTCGGGTCGGGTTGACCTGATCTGAAATGATCCGTTTAATTAAATGGGTTTAGGCGGGTTTTTTCGGGTTGAGAATTCTGACCTTAACCTAACCCGTTTATTTCAGGTTCGGTAAACGGGTTGGGTCAGTAATTCCCAGCCCTAGTTTATTCATTCTTTTTTTAAAATCCTTTTTAGAAAAAAATATAGTGGTCACACACACACACACACACACACACACACACACACACACACACGCGCACACGCACACACACACACACACACACACACACACACACACACACACATACTCGAAATCGGGTGGGGGGCTAGATCTAACCAACTAAGCTATTCGGATCCTCACACACACTGCACCTAGAAGGCTTATTTGGTTCTTCATAAATTTGCTTTCGTTCTATCCTTTTTAAAGTTTTTTGGGTCCTTAGTAGGTTTAGGCTATATTTAGCTCGTTTGAATTTTCTGATATGAACAAAAAATTTCTGATTTGATTTGAAATTTTCTGATCTAGTCTTATCTAATCTGATCTTAATTTTTCTTTTTGAAGTTGTTTTTTGTTTTTAGTATTTTATGATCTTATCTGAAATTTTCTTATCTGGTCTGATCTTATCTGAATTTTTTTATCTAATTTGAACTTTTTTTTAATAAGCACTAGAATACTTAAATAAGTTGAACAGAACATAGCCTTAGCCAATGTGTAGTTTAGAGTAAATGTGTTGATTACCATAACAAAATATACTTGCAAAAATTCTAAAAAACAAAGAAAAATAAATAATGACATTTGAAACAATGAGGACCAATTATTTCAGTTAATTTATTTGTGAATTTCTTATAAACAATTCATTTCAGGTCAATTCAACCTAATTCAATTCTATTGTTTTCGCGGAAGGGGAATCGCTGCAGTTCGGTGAAGGAGCATTAAAAAATGGGTAAGCTTTCTGTATTGGAGGCTCAGATGGACCAAGAATCGCCAATGGTGGATTCTATTGAACTGGATGGTTGTTGTATGTCACGGGAGGAATCGATGGTCGAATTGATACGAGTTTCCAAGTCGAAATCGCAGCTGCTTGAATGACTTCCTGGTTTGGCTTCATTGGAGGTGAGTAAATCTGGTTCCCATCCGATTCACGCTATTTCGACTATGCCTGGGTTGAACGATTCGTCTGTGCCAACTGTTGTGGATGGGGAATCATTTACGCCTACTATTTCTAGGGTTAATTTGTCGAATGTTGCTGGAATGACTGGGTTATTGCCTCGGCTTGACATGGCTAGGTGTTCTGCTACTGTAGCGTGTCGGGGGATGGGGGATAATCCAATTAAATCGCTTAAATTTACAATGGCTGCTGTAGAGGATGAACTTGCATATTGGAAATTAACAATTGTGTGTTTTGTTATTGGGAGTAGTCCTCATCAGAAAGTATTTGATGGATTTGTTCGTCGAATTTGGGGCAAGGATAATGTTGATAAGGTTATTGCAGTGAAGAAAGGGGTTTACGTGGTCGTTTTTTGAGTCATGAGGTTCATAGCAAGGCCCTTGGGGCTACTAATTTGTTATTTGATAAACGACCTATGCTAGTCGAACCATGGGAGGATGGTTTTGATTTTTCTAAGCCTAGGAAAGCTGCCATTCCTATTTGGGTGCAATTTCCGCAGCTCCCTGTCAAGTATTGGGGTCCTTCTTGCCTTTCCAGGATTGTTGAACTAGTTGGGGTTCCTATGCGACTTGATCATGCTACGTTGCATTGGAAGAGGCTCAATTATGCTCGTTATCTTATAGAGGAGGAGATGGATGCAGTCCTTCCTGAGTCGATTGAATTCGAGAATAAGCATGGTATCATGATTACTCAAACTGTGCATTATGAATGGAGACCATTTTGGTGTGACAATTGCAAGCGATTGGGTCATGAGACTAAGAGTTGCAAAGTGGGACAAACTAAGACATGGAGACCTAAAAGGTCTGATGAACCGGTTGGGGATATTGTCCAAGTTGCAAAAGGAGTAGTGCTAGAGCAATCTAAGGCAGATGCGGTTGTTTCCGGTGGTCCCTCCGTCTGTGGTGAATGTTCCACCTTACTCTTCTAGTCAGTCCCAGAAGCCGTCTGTGGATCCTGAGGGCTGGCAACTTGTTACTTCAAAAAGAAGGCTCGGAGATCCTCTTCTTTTTTCAGTACGCAGCTGTCTGGTCCTATGTTGCCTGAGCTACCAGAAGACTTGTATGTAGGGAGGATTAATGTGATTCTTAAGGACGAAGCAACCCCTAGGGGGCATGGATAGGATTGCYTTTTGGAATGTGAGGGGCCTCAATGGCCTTCATAAGCAGAAAGTTGTGAAAGACTTTCTGGGGAGTTATATAATTGGTTTAATGGGTTTGTTGGAAACCAAGATTAAGTCCTGTAATTTTTCACAAATTTATCAACGACTTTGTGATGGTTGGTGTTGTACCTCTAATTTTTCCTTGTGCTCTGGAGGTCGCATTCTTGTTCTCTGGTTTCCTTCTTATTTTCAGGTGGATGAGGTTGAGTGTGATACTCAATCCATTCATTTACATGTTACTCACTCTGGTACTCGGCTTCAATTCTGGTGTACTATGATTTATGGTTCCAATGATTTGAAATGTAGAGAGTGTATTTGGGATGCTCTTTTGAAACTTCAATGTCCCGATCCCTGGGTTCTAAGTGGGGACTTTAATAATGTGTTATGGGATGATGAGAGAATTGGTTCACGAGTGACTAAAGCTGAAACTGCAGGTTTTAGGAGATGTGTGTCAAGTTATGGTCTGATGGACATGCATAATCAAGGACCTATTTTTACTTCGTCCAATAAGCAGGATGGCAAGGACAAAGTGTTTACTAAGATTGATCGGGTCTTGGTGAACCAAGCTTGGGTGAATGGTTTGCCTGATTCTGTTGCTCACTTCCTTCCGAAGGGTATTATGGATCATACTCCTTGTGTTATTCATTTTTGCAGGCTGCTTTCAAGTGGTAGGAAGTCTTTCAAGTTCTTTAACTGTTGGACTCTTCATCCTCATTTTTTGGAGTTGGTGGCTTCTTCTTGAAAAATCCAAGTGGAGGTTACATCTATGTTTAAGTTGTGATCTCTAGTCTTGGGTTCATCAGTTTCCTCAGGATCCAGTTCTTAGTCTGATGGAGAAGGAGGCTCAAGAGAATTATTAGTTTACCATGAAGGCTTATTCTCAGTTTCTAATGCAGCAAGCTAAGCTTTCTTGGCTTAAAGATGGAGATTCTAATAATAAGTTTTTTCACCAAGCTATCAAAATGAGGACTTATTAGAATACTGTTCATTGTGTTCAAAACTTGAGTGGGCATTTCCACACTGATCCTGATCATGTAGCTAATGCTTTTATTGATTATTATTCTCAGCTTCTTCGTCAAAATCATGAGGTTGTGCCTGTTAACTTGGCGGTTATCAATCAAGGCTCTAAATTGTCTTCCTCTCAACAAGAGTTGTTGTGTTCTAATTTTACAGCAGAGGAGATCAAAAGTGCTTTGTTCTCTATTCCGGATGATAAGTCTCCAGGGCCTGATGGTTACAATAGTAAATTTTTCATGGCTTCGTGGAGTGTGGTTAGCGAAGATGTTATAGCTGATGTTCAGGATTTCTTTACTTCTGGTAAGCTCCTTAAACAGCTTAATTCCACTAAATTGACTCTCATTCCTAAGGTCTCTCATCCTAGGAATGTCACAGAATTCCGGCCTATTGCATGTTGTAACACTATTTATAAGTATATCACTAAATTGATTTCTAAGAGGTTGAGTTTAGTGCTGCCTGATTTGGTGAACCCCGTTCAAGCTGGTTTTATCCAAGGGAGATATATTGTGGATAATATTTGCATTATTCAAGACCTTCTTCATAAGTATGGTAGGAAATCTAGCCCTCCTAGTTGTCTAATTAAGATTGACATTCGTAAGGCTTAAGATTCTGTCAATTATTGGTCTTTTCTAGAATCTATGCTCTTGGCTCTTGATTTCCCTATGCAATTTGTGGGTTAGATTATGACTTGTGTTTCTTCTCCCTCTTTCTGTATCTGCCTTAATGGTAATACTCAAAGGTTCTTTCCGGGGAAACAAGGACTGAGACAAGGGGACCCTATGTCTCCTTTGCTTTTTTTTCTTTGTATGGAGTATCTCTCTAGGCTCCTCGTAGTTGTGGCTAATGATCCGTCTTTTCACTTCCATAGTAGATGTAGAAGTCTGAACCTCAATCATCTTATTTTTGCGGATGATCTTGTTCTCTTCTCTCATGGGGAGCTTAGCTCTATTATGCTTCTTTTTAGAGCTTTGGCTACTTTCTCTGGTGCTTCTGGGCTTGTTGCTAATARTGGGAAAACTGCTTTCTATTCTTGTAATATGACCTCTCAGGATGTCCAGGCGATTTAGTCTCTTATAGGTTTCCATCATGATTCTTTGCCTTTTCGTTATTTAGGCATTAATATTTCTTGTAAGAAGTTATCTGTGGCAGATTGTATGGTGTTGACTGATAAAATTGCTGCTCGGATTAGAACTTGGGGCTCTAAGGGCCTTTCTTATGCTGCTGGGTGTTGTTGGTTAACTTTGTGTTGTTATCTTTGCATTCTTATTGGGCTACTATTTTCCTTATCCGAAAACGTGTGTTGGCTGCTATTACTTGTATGTGTCGAAACTTTTTATGGAATGGCAATCCCTATGATGCTCGTGGTTGCTTAGTGGCTTGGGATGTTGTATGCAGACCTAAAGCTAAAGGAGGTTTAGGTGTTAAGGATTGTTTTGTTTGGAARGTTGCTTTGCTTGCTAAATATGTTTGGTATGTTGCTATACGGAAGGAATCTCTTTGGATTAGGTGGATTGATCATCTTTACTTAAAAGGTCAAGATTGGTGGTCTTATCAGCCTTCTAGTTCAGCTAGTTGGTGTTCAGGTTAAGGATACAATCAAGGCTGGTTTTCAAGGTAGAAAGTGGATGGGTGATGAGAGGAGAGGATCTAAGGTGGCTTTCGGTTATAATTAACTTTGTGGGTCTTTTGATGATGTGTGGTGGAGCAAATGGGTGAGGTGCCGAGGATCGATTCCTAAACACTCCTTCATTAGTTGGCTTGTGATGCATGATAGATTGAAAACTAAGGATCGCCTAAAGAGTTTTGGTGTGGTTAGTGAGGCTAGGTGCCTGTTGTGTTCTATTCAGGATGAATCTTGTCTGCATTTATTCTTTGATTGTCCCTATTCTCAGCTTTGTGTTAATCTTTGGCAGCGAAGACTGGAAATTCAAGGGAGTTGGCAGTATCTCCCTCGACTTGCTATGTGGTGTTTACGCAGAATTCGCACTACAAAAAAAACTATATATAGAGGCAACTCTTTGAGGCAACCAAAGTCAAGTTGCCTCTAAATGTCCCTTTTAGCAACACATAAACAAGGTTGCCGCTAAAACATATGTTTTACTGACAAGTGTGTGGTGGTTGCCTCTAAAGATACATTTTTAGCATCACTTGAATGTTGTTTACCTTTAAAACATATTTTTTTAGTGACAAGTATATTGTGGTTGCTTCTAAAGATACATTTTTAGCATCACTTGAATGTTGTTTGTCTCTAAAACATATTTTTTAGCGACAAGTCTATTGTGTTTGCCTCTAAAGATACATTTTTAGCGTCATTTGTATATTGTTTACCTCTAAAACATATTTCTTAGCGACAAGTCTATTGTGCTTGCCTCTAAAGATACATTTTTAATTTAGCATCACTTGATTGTTGGTTCTCTCTCATTGTACTGATCATTTCTAGTTAGTTAGGATTCTTTATCTACTATTMAACCAAACTTATTATTTCTCAAGCTTGAAGAAATTTATTAATGATTGAACTTTATTTTCARTYAAATGAACTTATATACTTCGTATTACTGTTGAATAGAACTCTATTTTTTCCCCATTTATTTATTACATAGCCATAAAGTTGGGGATTGGAAGATGTATGTGAATCGATGATATGATATCCTGAAATTAGAACTAGAGCTTTGATAACCAATTTGAGAACTTCCCCACTTTCAAAATGAACTTATATTTTTAGTGATGAAACCTATTAGAACAAATTGACAAGAATAAGACCTTTAAGTGGAAACATTAATTTTTGAAATATTTTTTTTAATTAATGTTCCCCATACACTAGTTTGTTTTTGCACGCTATGCGCGCTTAATTTACCTACAAAAAAAATTTATTATTCTAATTTAAATTTAAAGTACCACTACATTTTAGAGCTAATGCAACGATATTAAGTAACGATTAGATCTAAAGCAACGGTATAAAGCAATAGTTAAAAGTAAAGCAAATGTTAGAGCTAGTGCAACAATTAAAATCAACGGCCTGATCTAATGCAACGGTTTAAAGCAACAGTAGTTGATGTAAACRGTTGCAATAGGGTTCTATTGCAACAGTTTTCTAGGCAAATGCAACGATTTTATAATGACCGTTGCAATAGGTGATGCTTTAGGCCGGATAGTATAAATAGATAGATRCTAGCATTTGGTGCACACAATGTGTACAAAAAAAWTTTAAAATATGATTTGTGCATTTTAGAATGGAGAGGAAATTGAAGGTTTATAAATTTTCAATTGGAAAAAAAACAATTAATAGTATTGATAAAAAATAGCATGTATAATTTTAAAAGAGAGAATTTGATATACATAACATAATATGGTTTGAAAACTAAGACCATGAATAATATTAAAATAGTCGTGTGTTGACAAATATACATTTTTTTGGATATTTTAATGAGTTTCATGACAATTAATTGATATTATGACAAATTAATTTCAAAGTTTTTATTTGATTGACAAAATATGGTAAATTTTTCCTTTCAAAAAATTAACTTGTCAAATTTGTATTGATTGCTTTAATTAACTTTGACTTATTTAGAAATATTATTTAGTAAAATCATTGGACACTATTGCCTTAAACTCGTGTACTTCGTATGTAGATTGGACCAGTTAACCGCCTAAGTCCTAAATGACCTCAATTTTCTCTTCTCTTCGAAACCACTTCCTCACTATTTGGCTTTTCTACTGCTGCCTCCATGACGCCGACGCCGCCGTTCCTCCTCCAATTCGACGCCGCCGTTCCTCCTCCAATTCGACGCCGACGCCGCTGTTCCTCCTCCAATTCGACGCCGACGCCGTTCCTCCTCCAGTTCGACGCCGGTGCCGTTCCTCCTCCAACTCGACACCGCCAGTCCTCCCTCACTTGACGCCTCATTCTCTTCCCTCGCCGTTCGTTCCTCCACTCGAACCTCCTTCTCTTCTTCACTCGAATTATCATCTCACTCAAACTCACTAACATTTACCTCTTCCTCACTCGAATATTTCTCGAATTCTCTATTTTCAAATTCCAAAACCTTGTTCCTCACACAAAATTCCATCTCCCTCAAAATTGTAAAGTTAGGGTTTGATTTGGGGATCGAATTGTGTTGTTTCAGTTCGAGATTCAAGTTCTTCTGGTCGAACTTAGTCAATTTAAGGTATGTCATTCGATTTTGTTTGGTTTTTTTTTTATTCCGAAATTTATTTTTTTTCTGCAATTTCATGAAGCTTGAATTTCAGTTTTATGTTTTATTTATGAAGCTTGTTTATTACGGTTGGTGTTTTGGGCGAATTTCTGTACTTTTCTCACTTGATTTTTTTGGCAAATTTCTCTGTTAATTAGGGCTGTTTTTTTGGCAAACTCCTTGATATATTTGGGCGATTGTGATGCAATTTTTGGGTAGTTCATTGGTTTGATATCTTGGCAACTTGCTTCCATCAAAGGTGAAATTTATTCTATTGCTCTTTTTTTTCGCTATTTTAATTGCGTATTTGAATTTTTCATTTTGGTATTTCTTTTTTAAATATGGTTTGCTAAAATTTTTATAATTTGATGTTGTTATTTTAATTTTTCTATTTGCGATTTTTGTGTAATTGGAGCATATTAGTGATGGGTTTGATTTCAACTGAGATAATATGGTTCATAGTTTGTTCTAAAATTAGATTGTTGAAGTTATGTTTTTAGATTACTAGTTCTGCAACTAGCTTAGTCGTGCCTTGATTGGTACTAAAATAGCGGTTGTAAAAGCTTTAGTACTATGGAGAGTGTTCTGTTAATTATATCTATGGTACATATAAGAAGTTGAACAATTTATATTTCTATTTCCTTTATTTAAGTGATGCATTTTGGGTACCATCTAAAAGCTTGTTTGTGAAATTCCTAAAACCTAATAGATTACATTTTGTACTTACAAGGAATTCCTAAATCCATCACCAAAATTTATTTTATTTTAAATCCTTCACCAAAATTTATTTTATAAATTTGGACTCCTGCAGTTATGTGACACTCGCGTTAATAGGGAATTGGCGGTGAAACAAAACAAAATTCAATATTTTAATTTTTCCCAAAATCTCACCRCCGCTTTTTCATCCACTACATACCGACATACTTGCTCTCCTTTCTCCTTGCATGTTTCAAATCAAGCAGCGTAACTGATCGATGGAATTAATTTAATTCAAAATAACAAAAATTTCTTTTCATCAATTCGAAGCCAAGATTGTGATTAACTCCCGCACTCTGTAAGTTTCAGTTCGTTCATAATTATTGCAATGCTATAATCTCGCGATTGATTCAAGCATATTGATTCTAATTTGATAGATTTCTCAATTCATTTTATTGTAAATAACTCAATCAATCGATTGATACTTTATTCAATTGATACTTCAATCATCTCAGTTTCAGTTTCCACAGATGTTTGTGCATCCTCGCTCGCGATCGATTTGCTCAATTCAACGCAAACTTAATCTGAACTAAGTAAGCTATTGTTTTAGGGTTTGTAATTGAAATCATGTTCTTTTTTTTTATTATAAGTGCTTGTGTATATATTATGAATGTCCTAATTTAATTGAAAATCCCAAATACCTGTACTTGATATTTGAAATGCCATGAGTGAATTGCGATGTTGGTTTTAAGAGTGTGGGTTTAATGGGTTTGGGTGTGGTGATTAGGATTGAAGAAGGGGATGTAATGGGTGTCTTTCATTTGTATGTACTATAAATGGGCATTTTGCAAATCATATCAAAATGTTTGCCTTTTTTTTAGTTCACTGGACAATATTACAAATTCAGGGCCCTTAATCTGTACTTCATTGGTGAAATTTCTCCTTGCAATGTGTACATGGCATCATGTGATTTTGTTAGTATCATTAAGAAATTGACTTCTAACTATTAAGAAAACTAAAACTTAAAGAATACACGATTCTGACCCCTTATACTAACAACAATAATATATTAAACTCTGAAACTGAAGCATTACGAAACTAGCATAGCCTTGGGTAAGTAATAAGAAGGAAAGATTTACAATTATCAATTATGTTATTTTGATTATAAGTGTTTGTGTTTTATTATATTCATATTGATTATAAGGTTCAATTTAGTCTCTTTGGTACTGAATTTTTGTAACGGTCTTTTTAGGTACTAATTTTGAATTTTTTGATAATATGGTCACTTTAATTTATYCTCTGAATATTTAGGTCTAATTTTGGTCTGTATTTGGATGAAATAATTTCATTTTATATTTGTAATGGTCTGATTATGGTCTGTATTTTCCTTCTCTGCCTTAATTTGTTCTGAAGAGTCAAGWGATTTTATTTCTCAAAGTGAATGTGGTGATTGGCTGGTGAGAGTGGTCCAKCGTTTCCTCATTCCTCTACTTTGCATTCTAMAAAAATAGAAACAACTGCTGCCTCTATGAACACTAATAAACAACCCACCTTTTKTGRAAGAGAATTTCATACTAGTACCTTTTATGACAACATACTATCATACCCTACACCCCCCTTAACACTTGGACCCCTCCCCCTCGCAGTTGTATCTATCATGTTCTTATTGCTCTTTTTGTTGCATATGTTTATTCTGAAAATAAGCTATAATTTGGCCCAAATTCCATCATTAATATACCCTTCAAAAATGGTATGGCAAACACACTTTTTCACTAAAATTCACTGGTAAGTTCACACCTGTTATGCCTTGTGAGTTATGAGTCTTATGACTGATTATACAACTTTCTATGGTTTAATAACCTAATTTCCCTATTTTTTGGGCTCTTGTTTACTTTATTTATCTGAAGAATCATGACATCAGGCTAACTCTAATACACTGATATTACAAATTGAGTATAAATGCAATTAAGTGACACCGAGTCACTGAGAAGAAAGAAAGTTTGAATAAGAATGATAGGATGTAGGATAAATGTTAACTAAGCATTTTTTTCCTTTTTGCCATTACAGCATTATGACTTCAAAGAGAAAGTTTTAAGTTTAATTGTTACTAGCTAATTGTTCGTTAGGAATACCTCAATCAAAATTTCTCTTTTGTAGAAGACACACCTCCAATTTATGAGCGTAGCTTGTTTTATAGATGTATACATCAGTTGAACATGCATGAATTATATGAATTCATATCATCATAATCGTATTGAGATCTAGTTTGTGTATCGAATC
Organism: Bassia scoparia; assembly: GCA_008642245.1. NCBI lineage: Eukaryota > Viridiplantae > Streptophyta > Magnoliopsida > Caryophyllales > Amaranthaceae > Bassia > Bassia scoparia. Next base: position 15,528 of record SNQN01003207.1, read on the forward strand.
AGCAGAAAGCTCTCAATTGAGAACCAGAGTATCCTTGTTAACTTCTTGATCCTACATCTTACCATTTTTTTTCCTTTTGAACTCCTGCTCCCACTGACAAACTAGCAGCATTGACGCATTTGAGTCAGTTCCATATATGTTGGGGCTAGCACAAATATCTGTCGCGGCCACGTGAAGGTCGATCATCTTCCCGTTAAAAACTAACAGCAATTATGCATGTCATTTGCTTAAAATAAGCGATTGCATAACTCTTTTTTCAACGTGTAATTCTACTTGCATGTATAAATATTCCCAATCTATGTCTCCTATTACAATCTCAGGTCAGCGGGTTCTATTTTCCCCGTTCTCTCCTTAAAAGGTCATATTTCTAAATCGATTTGCACTATAACGTGTTGGTTTGGGATGTCTGTGTCAGCAATCGTTAGATTATGATTTTCGAACGTGGGTCCTAAATAATCATTCCCTCTCTCTCCTCTAAATTAGCTACTTTAATGGATCACTATGAATAGATCCTGCGCGAGCACTTCAGCTTGAAGGTAGCTTTTGGTCTGATGTAGGTCCCATAGAGTTAACGACACATTAATAATTTTTTCATAATTTCTACTGTGGCTGATGTACATCTCCGCGCTTGATCATATCTTGAGTTCATCTTGTGTTTGAAAAGACCATGAAGGATTAAGATCTTGCTAGTGCTTCATCGTCTAATCGGTTGCTTAACTTTTTTTCTTCAGCGGTGAATTAACCTCTGATGTCTGGTACTAAAAAAATATCGTGCCCTGTCTTCTTTTACCATTTCAGCTCAGGTAGGTCATCGTTGCGCTCGCTGTAAACGGAAGTATTACTCTAATATTCTCTTTTACTTGAGAGCCATATATTATCAATAAAAGAACGTATATTATATGATTGAATTTATGTTCTTGTGAGAGGGCTGATGAAAGTTTATGCTCTAATCTTCTTGTGCCAAGACTCCTCTATGCTGACAATTTTTAATTAGCTGCAGAAGACGATATCGATACCGTGGCACTCGAGCTCTACAACCATTCAACTTTCCACTATCGCCTCTTAATGTGCTTTCTAGTTTAAAATGGATTCCAATCGTAGCTCACAATATTTAATGAATGTGAACACAGCCACAAGACGCAAGCAAGAACATCAGATAAAGTAAATTGCTGCTAATCGAGCCTGCTTCAAGCACACTAACATCACTTTATACCCAGGATGGGGTCAATATCACTGCGCGGTTCAGGAGATTCCGAAGTCAAGGTGCCACATTATCTTCCTTGTGCCCACGGCTGCGTTGAAAAGAGTAACATCACTTGCCAGATACAGGAGTCTGCAGTTGCGTCTGTGGGCTGTGCCCTGCCTCAGTTTGCATTGTTAGAGTCCAAAGGAGGCACACATTTTGCTTGTGGCTGCTGCATATGTTGCGACGTATGCTGACGCTTGTCTAAGCTACCGTTCCAGCACACTACCCAAGGCTACAGGGACGCCGAATGTTGCCTTGTTGTCGTTCCACCCTTATCTCGCTATTGTTGCTGTTCTGGCGTAGAATAAAGTAAGAAAATGTAATCTAATTCTAGTTGTGTATATAGTATGTTTTTTCGGTTTGGATATATAGTTGATATGCCTTGGCTACACAATTTTTTTTGTAAAGATTTTTTTTCTTTGATGTATATAAAATTARGAAAAATTTATCAAAATATCCATAAATTTATTTTGCTGCTACGAAATATTATTCTCTTAATATATGATACAAAAAAAAGCACGCGGGTGCCTTCTTTTATAATTTGTGGCAAGATTTACAYTTGCCCCTAAATGTTATTGGTTTTAGCAACCATATGAGTACCTTAAAAAGGTGGAATTAGAGACAACTAATAAATAGCGACGGACTTATGGTTGCCTCTAAACATAAGTGGTCTTATTTGAAATATATCTTGTCTGCCTCTAAAAGGTGGTATTAGGGGCAACCTATAATTAGTGATAGCCTAATGGTTGCCTCTAATCATAAGTCTCTTTACCTATAATATTACTTGTCCGCCTTTAAAAGATGGCATTAGGGGCAACCTGTAATTAGCAATAAACTCGTTTTGTTGCCTCTAAATGTAAATGGTTTTAGTAGCACCATGATTTGTCTACCTCTAAAAGGTGGTATTAGAGGCAACCTACAATTAGCGACGAAGGAATTAGAGGCAACAAAAAAAATGCTTCTAAAGACCATTAAAGACAACAAATATATATTTAGAGACAATTTATGGTTGCCTCTATATGTAACTTTTCATGTAGTGTCGAGGCTCTTTGAGGAGGAAGCGTGTTTTTGCTACTTTGTCTGGTTTGGTTTACTGTATTTGGATTCAAAGGAATACAGATTTTTGGAATGTTTGTGTTAAACATCCGATGTATATAATGAACTCAATGATAAATGATGTAAAGGGTAGAATTCGGTTGGTTGTGGGGGATACGCTTAAAGGTGATTTGTTATGTTGGTTTGATAAGGTGTAGTTTCTTTGGGGTTTGCTGCAGATGAATGGTGTGGTAGTGATACCCTTTCTAGAAGGTGCTCACTATTTATACAACGATGCTCTTGCATTCTCCTCTTGGTTTTGGTTGCCTTTGTTGCTTGTATTTTGACATTGGTTTGGTTGCGCTTTTTATAATATGACTTACATTTTCTCAAAAAAAAAAAAATTCTATTGTTTTCAATTAATGTAAACACGCCCTAAGAACAATAATAAGATTATAGATACTAATTTATTTCCTTAGGATACTATTAGATTTTGTAATTCAGTTCTATAGATGAAAACCGCTAATTTATCTAGGGCTGGTTAACAGATCATGTCGGGTTGGGTTTGAGTTCAGGTCAATGATAAACTCATTGGAACTCTGTAACACCCTAATAATTCTCCACTTTACCTGTGAAATATTAAATGAAAATACGGAGAACTATTGGCATGTCACCGCCACGTGTTAAAACGTTTAGGCTAAAATAATATTTTGCAGCGGAAATCAAAGGTAGAAAATAGTTCAAACCAAAGTGTTAAAATCCGAAATATAAAAACTCATTTGACAAGTTGGAACCATCAAGACCCTTATTCGTAAATAACAGTATAATTCCTTTTCAAACATAACAAACTCGAAATATAAAATCGTTCTGTAAGGTTCACGATGCATGAACAAATCATTTAAGTACGATCGGCTCTCACTCATCCCAACCATCCATGGCTAGTCACCTGATTGCAAATCCTGTAAAAAGTCTGCTCCCCATAATTTCCAAGTGAAATAAGGATCATCACAGGTCCACCAAAAGAAGAAAATGTGGACAATACACATAACACAAAAACACGCAATCAGCAAAGCTGAGTACATACAACATACGAAGATGAGAAAACAAACGGACAGCATCTCCCCTAAAAACTGGGCAGACCGAGTTACGACACATGTTTAGAAACAAAAGAAAACCCAATTGTGGTGTTCATAACCACTTAACAATATTATGCATAAACAACTGATCTCAAATTCAGACCAATAACATCACATTACATCTTACATATAGCTGTCCAATCACAACACAATCCCAAAAGCCCAACTGCTGTCTGTTAACTAGTTTTCTGCAAAATGACTACTCGACTCCAATACTAAGGCTCAATACAGTTATTACATGTTCAGATCATGAGCAACAGACAAGGCTGTCCAAACCCATGTTCACAATTCAGGAACATCAACCAACATCAGTGTCATCAGACACAAGTCCAACAGAACCCATTGCTCCCGCGAAAGCAATCAAAAACCAGTAAACAGATGGCGAACGGCGCGACTCCGTCACCATAGTAGAGGAGATCTCAACCTAACCCCAAGTGGATAAAATCCGTTATAAAAGTGAAGAGAGACGCGTTGAGTCAAAACGACCTCTCGAAGGAAGCGAATATAGTCGCAACGCCCAACCCCTGCATGGTCAATACTCTAGACGTGCACAAGTCCAGAGTTAATTGCTCATTCGTGTTATATTTAGTTGGTAATTATCTGACTAAGTTCATATGATCCAACACAAAACCACAATCACATGAAATTCCTAACTAACACGACCGTTACTTAGTTAATAAACTGTTTGGAACAAGCCAATAACCTCGCATAAACTTGAACACTCCCCTTTACTCATGTCATACACCATGTATGAACGAGTAATAAATCACTCAATGGAGGTAAGTTAAACTTGACCCCACTTAATTCATCCTTGTATATCAATTACCTCATGGGAAGAAGTTATACTGACTTCACTTAATTGCCTCTATATATCAAAACAAAATTAAAAACAATGACTATTGCAACCTTCATATCCAAAACTCACTGATAACTAATTCCACAATATCTCAGGCTCACAAACAAGACCATGATAAACAATAATTCATTTGGAGTACACACAATTCCTTGGCGTTTCTACTCAATGGTTCTAAGTTATCAAACATCCCAAACAACTTAAGATCAAGATTCCGCCAAGTATACGTACTAGCCAATAGAAAAAAAAGTCCAATCCAAATAGCTCAGAAATCGACCTTACAAGTCTCCTCCTAATCATTGACAAAACTCGAATCAACACACTTTGACATTAATTTTACAGCAATACAAGTAGTTTTAATGTGCCTCAAAAGTTATTAAAATCGTGTCTTATGCTCACAAAAACCCCCATTGATAGTAAAACATATACTATAGTCCTAGCTTGAAAAATTCTTGAAAATACATCTTTTAAACAAGGAATTCAACCCTTTTAATTCATTAATAAATCTGAAAAATTTCCCTAATTCAAAACCTTAAAAACTCCAAAAACATATGCATACTAGTATACAATATAGTAACCATGATTTTCAAGTGAAAACTCATTATTTTCAATACCAAGCTTCGAGAATATTTATAAAGATCCGAAATTTACTTAAACTGTAAAAGAAAAGGTAGGTGTGTATACATACATAATAGTTCTAAATAAGTTTAATTCATTTAAAACATGATTTAGGATCTTCAAAAACCCCTAAAATATTGAAATTAAATCTGAAATTTAGAAGCTGCTAAAGAGAATGTTTAAGCTTTACATACTCAAACAATAGTTTATAAACGATTTTTCTCATACCAAAACATGATTAAAACACATTAAAATCTCAAAATCCACATATAATCAAATCTGAGAATTGTTAAAGTCTTAAAACTTTCAAGCTTTTAATGTCATACAAATTCAAAATATCATAAAATAAGTACTAACTAATCTTTAACCCTTAAAACATGAAAATCACGAATTATAAACCCTAATTTTATAATTAAATAAATCTGAATTTTATTTTATTTTTTTATATATACCCAATTGAATCAACAAAAGTTCCAAGCTTTAATCAAAATTGAAATATGAATTAACAAGAGAAGAATAAATAAAAAAAATAAACAAAGAAGGGGAGAGAGTAGACCAGCGGCCGTGGCAGGCTAGTGGCGGTGGTCCACGAGCGGCAACGCAGGCCGGGTAGCACGGCGCAGCAGCCAGCAGCGACGCACCGAAGCAGCAGCGCACAATAGCAGAGCGCAGCAGCAACGCAGGAGCAACAACGCAGGGCAACAACAACGCTGCAACAGTCGCGGGCTCCGGTCAGCGGCTCCGTCGTCGGCTCCGTTGGCTACGACGTGTCCCCAGCAGCGGACAACGAGCAACACACAACTCCCTCGTTCTCTCCCTCTCGCTTCTCCCTCTTCTTTTTTGTTTGTTTTTTTTTTTTGTTGAATGTTCACGTGAATGAGAGGGGAAAAGGAGAAAATAAAACCCCTTAAAAACCCTTTTTACTGATTTGGGCCTTAGTTAGGTTTAAATGAATTTTTTTTTGTTTTAAAATTTTGTCTTGGATAAAATCGAATAACATAAAATAAAATAAATAACTAAAATAGATATCACGAAATATATCTTGAGTGATAATAATAGAAATTAAATAAAACGTATCGTTTTTACAAGATATTCATAATATGTTTATAAGAATATATATTTATAAAGATTCGAAAATTACGGGGGATTACAAACTCTTTCAACCCAAACCTAACCCGGCCCGTTTATTAAGCGGATTGAAAAGCTCAATCCTAACCCACCTGCTTATTAAATGGGTCACCCACTTAACCCGTTTAACCTATTTATTTATTTATTTATTTATTATAGTTTTAATAAAAAATATTTATAATACTAAGATATATGTGTACAAAAGCAATACTTAAAATCAGAATATGATTCAATAAATTATTAATAATTGATCTTTATATTTTATGAAATTTTTGTGAGCAATTTTTCCATTTTAAATATCATTTTCTTATATAAAATTATTAAATGGGTCTTATCAGGTTATTTTCAGGTTTAAAAATCCAATCTTAACCTAACCCTTTTAATTAAACGGTTACATCAGGTTAACCCTTTATTTAATTGGGTTGAAATCCTCAATCCAAACCCGCTTATTTCAGGTCGGGTTCGTGTTTGGTAAACAGGTTGGGTCAGTTTTCCCCAGTCCTAAATTTTATCACCCAGGGCTGCATTATTAGATACTTCGAAAGATTGCAATTTTTATAGTGACTTATATAAATGCACCATGAAGAAAATAGTTCGAAAACTATGGATAAGAAGGAGTTTGGAGAAGTGACTCTAACTCCACCTTTAATGCTCAAATTTCCCCTCCTCCATGAGTCATTGGTACATATCTACCCAAATTAAATATACTAAGACTCCATTTCTGATTCAAGCCAAAAGTCTTACAATCCTTGCGCACTACAAAAAAACAAGTGAATAGCGACGGATTTCAGTGACGGATATATATCCATTCCTAATTTAGATACGAAAAATTTAAATCAGTTTCAAAAAAAAAAAAAATTAGCAACGGATTTTTTTATTCCGTCAATAAATTAGTGAGGGATTTGTTAATCCGTCACTAAAATGTGTTACGAGTTACACTCCACACCTTTGCTATTTAATCCGTCACTAAATTAGTGACGAATTTTTAAATCCGTTACTAAATTAGTGACGAATTTTTAAATCCGTTGCTAAATTAGTGACGGATTTTTAAATCCATTGGTATTTTGTGTTACGAATTACTTGACATGCCTTTGCTAAAAAGGCCAACTATTAGTTAGAGACGGATTTAAAACATCTATTTCTAAATTTAGAGACGGATTTTTAAATCCGTTGCTAATTTAGTGACGGATTTTTGAATCCATTGCTAATTTAGAGACTTTAAGGTAACGGGTTCGATCCTCAAGAGAAGGAGTGAAAGAGTAAAGGAGTGTGAATGGGAGTGGAGGAGGTGTATGGATGCGTGAAAATAATATGTACAATTTAATTTTTTTGCTCAAGTAAAATTAGAAACGGATTTTAGAATCCGTCACTAATATTAGTGACGGATTTAAAGACGAAACTATATTCGTCTCTAAATTCACTAATTCGTTGCTAAAGTAAATCAGCAACGGATTTGGTGAATTTAGTGACGGATTTTTCTGTTGCTATTTGGCTATTTTTTGTAGTGACGTGTAAAGCTGCATTTTTGGCCATTATTATCAAATCAGAATAAAAATCTGAATACTTATTTTTTATATATAAGGATTTTTTTTTGTACGGAACCACCTGCCAAATGCAACGTTTTCAAAAAGTTAACCACCTCCTCTTTTGTTTATTTTACACTACCACCATGCAATTACATAATCTTTTAAAATACCCACTACCAACGGGGTTTTTGCCAATTTTCGTTATTTGTGAGCCCCACTCCGTTATGTTTTTCTTATTCTCCCTCTTTCTTCTACGATTCTCTTCATTCCTCCCTTTTCACCCTTTTCACTTTCTTCTTCCTCTCTCCTCCATGATTTCACCCTTTGCATTCATTTAATGCTTTATTCTTCAAATTTATAGTGCATCCACACTATTTCAATTCGTTCCTCCTTCCATTTTTTTGCTCATTTCTACTCGATTTTTTTTATAGTGCGTTATGTCTTTCTTATTTTCCCCCTTTCTTCCACAACAACCACACACACAACACCCACAACAACCACCACAACTCAAAATCAAAATGCCCACAATTGAAACAAATTAAACGAAATCGAAGCCCAAACTCGAATCAAACAAATCCGGAATTGAAATTAAACCCAAAAACATGTTTGATTTTTTAAACAAACCCTGAATTGAAATTAAACCCAAAAACAAGCTTGAATTTTTTTGAAAACAAACCCATAATTGTAATTAAGCAAAAAAAATCCGGAATTGAATTTCTTTGATTTATGCAATTTTTTGGGGAAAATTGCAATGAAGAACAAATGTAACGAAGGACTAACAATTTTACACACATAAATGAAGAAGAAAGAGATGAAAATCGAGTAGAAAATGGAAGGAGGAATGAATTAAAATTAAATCCAAGTTTGGATGCACTATAAATTTGGAGAATAAAGCATTAAATGAATGCAAAGGGTGAAATCATGGAGGAGAGAGGAAGAAGAAAGTGAAAAGGGTGAAAAGGAAGGAGGAATGAAGAGAAATGTGGAAAAAAGGGGGAGAATAAGAAAAACATAACGGAATGGGGCTCACAAATAACGGAAATTGGCAAAACCCCCGTTGGTGGTGGGTATTTTAAAAGCTTATGTAATTGCATGGTGGTAGTGTAAAATAAATGAAAGAGGAGGTGGTTAATTTGAAAACGTTGCAATTGGTAGGTGGTTCCGTGCAAAAACTCCTATATATAATACATCCTCTAATGTTTTCTAAACCACGAGATGAAATGCACCTCCTTCATAAATGTTTTGAATAATCTATATTATTAAACAAATGTACTCATTTGTAACCACCCTCACAACTCACCATAAAGCTTCCCTCTAAAATTTCTTTACTCTCATCACTTCCCTCTAAAACCTATCCTCCCCTTATTTATTTAAAAAAAACTTACATATAATGCAAAATAACTGTATTTTTTTGTGTTAACTTTATGTTTTTTTTAAAAAAAAATATGCAATAAATGTTGAAACATATTGTTTTTTAACAAAAAAAAAAACTACATTAAATAATATATAATATATTCCAAAGCCTTCAAAACATTGCAACAAAAAAAACGACTTTGTCAATATGGTCTGCATGTTTCATAATACTAAGTACGAAGTATATGAACTTTATATGGTCTTTGAGATATTTAATTAGATCATATAGATTAATCATATATAATATTATTATTACCTTACAATATTTTTGTGTGACAATAATTAACTTATAATATGATGAGTTTCTCTTAGAGCATCAACAATGGGGCTTTCCAAAAAGCTTTCCAATGAGCTCTTTAAGGAGAGAGAAATTGGAGATTTCACTCTATCCCAACAATGGAGATCTCCAAGTATTCTCGAGTTACTGTCCATGGAGAAAACATGGAAGAATGCTCTTTCCCAAGAGCATTAAGAGAGCAAGCTTTATGCTTAGTATGCTGACACTTGTCCTTAAATATTATGTATTACTATATTTTTAATTTTAATATTAATTGGAGAGTTGATTGGATGGCAAAACCAATGTTAAGCTCTTTTGGGAGATGAGCTTGATGAGAGAGAAAAAAAATGTGCTGGAGAGTAATCGCAATGTTGGTGCTCTTATAAACTGGTTAGTAAACTAATCAAATAATTACGATAATATGAATTGATGACTTGATGCACAACTTATAATCGAATTTTAAACGCATAAATAATATGTTATTTATGCAATGTTAATTATTTATAAACWGATTTACAAGGTACTTATAATATGAGTTTCTCTTATAAACTGGTCAAATAAATACGATAATATGATTTGATGTACAATTTATAATACTCTGTATGTTCTTTATAAACTGTTTTTTTTATGCCGATGCAAAATGCACGAAAAGTATATTTTTATAATTATTTTTCGTCTTCTATAGTCACCAAAGTATATGTGCATTATTTATTCCATTGCAAGATTAAAAAATAAAACTTCTCATGCTTATTCCCGATTATATGATTCAATGATCTATTGTATTTTTTATAATTTACTATCATGCTCATGACTACATGAGTAGTGGGAAGTTTTTATTCCATGTACACCCCTTCCTACATTTCAAGACTTCTCATGAATACATATTTTACTATTATTAGTAATAGGATTTATTACGAATCTCTAATATTTTCAAATAATAATAAGAGGTTTATTTATGGACCTTAAAAAAGTAAAACAAACATTATCATAATAAATCTCTTATTACTATTAGAATCCTTATAAAATATAGTTCGCTCTATTTAGAATTATTCAATGATGCTATTGCACGGGTAAAGTCTAATAATTACTAAAACAGAACATGCTTACATAAGTCTTTGCTACATGTCACATCCTTATGAAAAATTTTCCCTCCAAAACATATAATATAATTAAATCATTCAATTTTATCTTTTTACTTTTCACAAAATTTTTACCTACCCAATTTTCAAAAATAAATAATAAATGCAATTTTGTTTAAGTACTATATTAAATTTGTTTAGGTAGGGGTGAAACTAAATCGGTTTAAAACCAAATACCAAACCAAACCTAACCGTATTAAAAATATGGTTTGGTTTTTTTAAAAATTTAGTGCGGTTTGGAGTCAAATTTTCTGAAAATTCGATTTTCGGTTTGGAGTTGGTGCGAGAGAGGAAAACCGAACTCCAAACCGCACACCGAATTATTAAAAGGGCTTGTGTTAATTTAGGCCCAATGGTCCATTTGCCCCATTAACTCTCTAAAACTTAACTTTATTGTAAAGTTGTTATTTTATTTGAAACTTTGTTTGGACTTAATTTGAATTTGTTATTTTTTAATTCATTAGAAATTTTAGGCATTATTTAAACATAATTTGTTATTATAGCTAAATTGAATTAAAACACTCCAAATCAAACCAAACCAAACGTAATTTGTTATTGTAGCGTAATTGAATTAAAAATTCGGTTTGGTTTGGATCGAAGGACTAAAAACCGAATTTTTTCGGTTTGGTTTAGTTTGGAGTGAAATACAATTTGGTTTGGATTTTGAGTGAAGTTTTAAAAACCAAAATAAAATGGTTCGGATTTGGAGTTGGTCATAATCCAAACCAAAAACCGAACTTTCACCCCTAAGTTTAGGAGTACACTTTTTAAGGAGTATATTCAATGCCTCATTTACTCCTTACCCTTTTGATTATCAATTCATCATCTTTCTCTATACTATGATTACTATATACTTTATACTATCAAACTTTTAACAAATAGAAATATTATTTGTCAAAACCGTGCAACACATGAGATTAATCTAAGAATTTGTCAATATCACGTGTCAAATTGTTAAGTAGAATAGTCCCTCTAAAACTACATTTGACATTATTTTCTAAGATTTTTAAAATTAAACCTTTTTTAAATACGGAGTATTCATTTTTCCAAGATGTTAGCTATTCATATTTTATTAAATGAGCAAAATAGTTCATCAACATATCAAATGTCCCCTTTTCTATCTATCATTTTAATTATTAATTTGTAACACCCCAATAATTCTCCACCTTTACCTGTGAAATAATTAAACTAAAATACGGAGAATCATTGGCATGTCACCGCCACGTGTTCAAACGTTTAGGCTAAAACAATCTTTTGCAGCGGAAATCAAAAGGATATAGTTCAACCAAATTATAAAATCTCGAAGATGTATAAAATCGATTGACAAGTTGGAACCGTTAAGGCCCTTATTCGTAAACCATAATAAAATTCTTTTTAAAACAACCAAATGGATCTAAGTTGCAAGGTCGTTATGTAAAGTCTACGTCATTAAATCAAATTATTAAAGCACGATCGGCTCTCACTCATCCCAACCACCAAGCTGTCATTATTGCAAATTCCTGTGTAAAAAGTCTGCTCCCCAAATTCAAATGAAATAAGATTCTCCACAGTCCACCAAAGGAAAAAATGGCGACAACACACAGAACACAAAAACACGCACGATCAGCAAAAGCGAATACATACAAATTACGTAAAACAGAAAAAAACGACAGTCATCTCCACAAAAATAGACATACCAAGTTACACACCTGCCTTAAAACCAAGAGAAAAACCCAACTGTCCATCATGTCATAAACCACTCAACAACATCATACCATACAAAATAGATCCCCAAAATCAGACCAATATCACTACTTCTATTATAACTCCCCCAACGCATTACAAATCCAAAACCTCCAATGCCTCCCCCTCTTCCCACATAACCTGATATCACTTCTAAAACTCAATAACAACTCCAAATACCGACTCAAGACATTCTTAAACATTATATATAGGGAGCAACAACAAGCTGATCCAAAACCCGAATGTCACAATAGAACACAATCCAAGGGGGGGCATCAAGTAGGCATCAGTACACAATTTGCACAGAACCCAAGCCTCCCCCTTCGAAAGACACAAAAAACCAAGTAAACAGATGGCGAAACACGGGCGCACTCCTCACCAAGTAGAGAGATCCAAACTAAAAAAACCCCCCCACGCCAATTCATAAACCTTTATAAAAGTTAGTGAATGAAGACGCGTTGATCAAACGCTCTCGAAGGAAGCGAATATAGTCGCAACCCCAACCTCTGAATTCAATACTCTAGACGATGCAACAAGTCGATTTTATGCTCATTCTGTCTAATATTAGCTGTAATTATACAAGAAAATTCATACACCCACAAGAACAAGACTACAAACACATACCAATTATTTACCACCCCAAATCATTCCTTTATTAAAGCAAACGCTGTTGGACAAGCCACTAACACTCGTCATTAAAGACTTCAATACTTCCCTTTACTCAATTCACACATTAACTGATATGAACGAGTAAAAAATCCTCATGAAGCAAGATACACTTAACATCACTTAAATTCATCTTGATTATAAACAAACCCTCATGAAGCAATTTATACTTGACTCCACTTAAACCATCAACAGACCAACCAAATTATCATAGCAATAGACTAATATCAATCCTCATATCAAATCTCAATGAACACAACCAAAATCCTCAATATCCACAGTCCTCAATTATCGATCCAATACACAAACTAATGACTTATTGTGACTCCCAAACAATTTCCAAGGAAACATATACATCAATGATACATATACATATACGTAAGAATCGCAAATAGTACTAAACCTTGAGCCAATTGAATAAACAATCCAATTACTTCAGAAATCGACCTCACGAAGTCTCCTCCTAATCATTTACAAACTCGAATCAACACACTTGCACGTAATTTACAGCAAACTGAGAAGCTTAACAAGCCTCGAAAAAATCATTCGAACAATGTTTTTATACCTACAAAACCCATTTAATAGAATAATATACTATAGTCTTAGTTTTGAAAAATCATGAAAATCTAACGTTTCATAAGAATTTCTACACTTTAATTTCATTGAACAATTCAAAATCCCTTAATTAATAAAAACCTTTAAAAACTCAAAAACATATGCATACAAGGTTGGTACAATATATTAAACCATTGGATTTTGATGTGAAAAACCCATAATTCAAACTCATAGCTTCAAAAATATTTTATGAAAACCTGAAATTTATTAAAACTTGCATAATCAAGTCTAACTTGACGAATATATTATAGTTCATAAACAGGCTTAATTCATACCAAAAACATATTTTAGAATCGTCAAAACCTCAAAACACTCTTGAAATCAAATCTGAAATTTCACTTAAAGCCATAAAAATTCAATTTTTAATGTCATACAATTTTTATATAACACAAGACTAGTATTAATTAATCCTTCACTCTTAAAACATGAAAATCCCCAATTTAAAGCCCTAATTTTATAATTATACAAATCTGAAAATTATTTGCTTTAATTAAAATCATCAAAACAAGTTAATAATACTAACAATTCGTTGGAGATTAAACTCAAAGCAATAATACATAATTTGATTGTCAATACTTGTTAATTAAAACCAAATAAACATGGATTGATTATGGGAGAAGGGAAAAGAATAAAGAAGGAGCAAGGGGAGAGAGAGACGACCGAAGGTAGTGGTCGTGGTGGCCGTGAATCGTCGACGGTGGCAGCGCAGCAACCAGCAAAGCAACGCAGCAACACAGCAGTAACAACCGCAGGCAGCAGAGCAACGCAGCAACACAGCAGGGTTGCGGGCTCCTGGTCAGCTACTCCGTTACGTTGGCTCCGGCGGTGGCAGCAGGTGGCGCGGCAGTGGGTGTCAGCAGGTGGCAAGGCACAAGCAGTGGCAGCGCACAAGCAGTAGCAGCGCAACCTCGTCTCTCTCTTTCTCGTTTTCGTTTTTTTTTTTTTTTTTAAAAGCAAAACTGATTGTGTTGAAAGTGGCGTGAAGTATGAAATAAGGAAGGAATAAACCCTATAATTATCTAGGGTTTAGGGCTAGATTAATCTTTTAAATATTTTTTTATTTTTTTTTTTGTGTTAAGCAATTATTTTGGATAAAATAAAATCAAGTAAAAAAAAGATATCATAATATATATCTTAAGCGGAAATGATAAAGATTAAATGGAATTTTAAGTAAATCGAATCGTTTTATAAAATAATTGTTTTATATTTATAAGAAAATATAATTATAAATATCCGAAATTTACGGGGGATTACATAATTTTTCTTATTTCTACTATGTAGTCCATAATTGTTTTTTTTTTATCATACTCTAACAAAAATTTAATTTAATCAAATTTCGTCTGTCAAAACCGTGCATTGCACGGGGCTAAATCTAGTAGAATTTCAATAGAAAAAGGTATTTGTATTGCTGTAAACTACTTGTATTACTGAAATGATTCTCCAGTGCCCACACTTGACACCATTTCACACACTTACATAGTATGTGTACTAAACCAAATCATGCCTACTAGGCCYAAGTCAAGCAACTTGAAGTAATATTTGACAAAATAGGCACATAACAGGCCAAAATTGACGCAATAAGTAAGTAAAACGGGGCAAAAGCGCGAAATTCTATCGCATTCTACCCCCCTTAAAAGAAAAGAGTTACGTCCCCGTAACTCACCCAAACAAANAAAAGATATCATAATATATATCTTAAGCGGAAATGATAAAGATTAAATGGAATTTTAAGTAAATCGAATCGTTTTATAAAATAATTGTTTTATATTTATAAGAAAATATAATTATAAATATCCGAAATTTACGGGGGATTACATAATTTTTCTTATTTCTACTATGTAGTCCATAATTGTTTTTTTTTTATCATACTCTAACAAAAATTTAATTTAATCAAATTTCGTCTGTCAAAACCGTGCATTGCACGGGGCTAAATCTAGTAGAATATATTATAAGAATGGTCTTGCGAAGGGATGTATATATAAAGAAACATCATACTACATACTTCAATACAACATTTTAATTTCATCACAATGCAAATTCTAACATACATGCCATTTCTTCTTTCCTTCTTTGCAACATTCATATTATTTTCAATCTTTGTTTACAAACGGCTAGTTTCATTATCATCAAATAACAACGAGTTCAAAAAGAAGTTGCAAATATTACCACCATGTCCACCAAAACCCCCGTTCATAGGGAACCTTCATCAACTCGGTAACTTACCTCATCGTTCCCTACGATCTATTTCCCGAAAGTACGGCGATTTCATGCTGTTCTACTTCGGCAATAGGCCATGGTCGGAGTGGTAAGGACATTTATATGATGTTTAAGGAACTTTCCGTGGTCATGGTAGAGGTAAGTGTAGGAGATTATGTTCCATGTTTAAGTTGGGTTGACAAATGAGTGGTTTGGAAAATAGAGTGGAGAATGTTAGGAAACAATTTGATGAATTTATAGAAGTTGTTCTGGTTAAACAGTAACAGTTAAGTTGATTTCAGTTCAAGCGTAAACAGTTCAGTTTAGTTAACAATTATTTCAGTTCAGTTTAGTCTAGTTTTTTTCAATTTCAGTTTCAGTTCAGTTTCCGTTTATTTCAGTTTGAACTTAATTTGTTCATTTCAGTTTCAATTTAAACTTAATCGATTCATTTCAATTTCAATTTCTTCCAGTTTGAACCATAGCAGTTTGACGTCTTTGATAAAAAAAATCGTTTCTTAACGGTTAATTTCGCTTGAAAGCAAAAAATACATGTTAGCTAGTTATATATAAAGTTAATAGCTTTTAGTTTAAGTAACTATTTGTCTATAACATACATGGGATGAAGGGTAGTGTATAACACAAATTTGTAATAAAAATAAAGGAAAACTAAATATAAAGTACAATATGTGCGTCAAAAAATTCAAGTGGGGCAACAAGATCAGGTCTAAATTATGTCAATCTAGATATGTCTATGTAAATATTATGTAAGTCTATGTCAAATAAGATAAGTCTATGTAAATCTTAAGTAAGTCTATGTCAATTATATGTAAGTCACATGTGTTATAGACCATTCTTATGCCATTCATGTTATACAACCATCACTATGTCAATTATATATAAGTCTATGTAAATATTAAATAAGTCTATGTCAATTATATATAAGTCTATGTAAATATTAAGTAAGTCTATGTCAATTATATATAAGTCTATGTAAATATTAAGTAAGTCTATGTCAATTATATATAAGTCTATGTAAATATTAAGTAAGTCTATGTCAATTATATATAAGTCTATGTAAAATACTAATTAAGTCCATGTCAATTATATATAAGTCTATGTCAATAAGTAAGTTTATGTCAATTATATTTCATAGCTTCACAAATTAAAATAATATAAAACTATGTAAATGTATAATTGATTGATGTATTATTACAAATTAAGGGCTAATAATTTAAAAGAGATATTTTTGGTTATTGGTTAAGTTTCAGTTCAGATTCAATTCCAATTCATTTAAGTTCAGTTATTTTTTTGGATGAAGTAAACCATTAATGCTTACCTTTATCTAACTTATTGTTCCAACTTCCAACACTAATCTTAAATACCTGTCTCTTATACACATCTAGATGTGTATAAGAGACAGGTATAAGAGTTATTAGGCCAAACCTCAGGTATATTTCATAGCTTCACAAATTAAAATAATATAAAACTTAAGTAAATGTATAATTGATTGATGCATTATTACAAATTAAGAGCTAGTAATTTAAAAGAAATATTTTTTTATTATTGGTTAAGTTTCAGTTCAGGTTTAATTCCAATTCAGTTAAGTTTAAGTTCAATTGAATATCAATTCAATTATTTAACCAACCTTTTCAATTTTTAGCAATTAATTTCAGTTTCAGTTTGTTTCAGTTCAGTTGCAGTTCAGTTTCAGTTTGTTTAGTTCAGTTGTAGTTCAGTTTCAGTTTGTTTTAGTTCAGTTGCAGTCAGTTCCAGTTGACTCTTGATAGTTAATTTTCAGTTATCAGTTTGCATCAGTTCAGTTTATTCAGTTCAGTTTATTCAGTTCAGTTCCCAGTCAATTTTCAGTTAACATTTCAGTTTCTATAAATTCTAACCAAACTGACAGCTCTATGCATAAGGGTACGGTGTTAGTTTAGGTTGCAAACCCATCAATAACATAATTAGATAGCAATTGAAATCAATCAAAAATATGATTAGTATAGGAAAACACGACAACATACAAGTCCAAAGATGACTCGGTTACAAACCGTTTGTTGGCGTTAACCCAAAACAATTCGAACCGCAATGGGACGAACCTGATTCTGTCCTGCCCTATAACTTCATGAACCTGAACTAAACTGTTCCCTAAAAGAAGCAAATTGCTTTATAATGATTCAAGTTATCTGAGTATTTTCTAAAAACAAGTTTTTTCACCTACTCCATATTTAACAAGTAAAACGCAACATAATCTAAGCTTTAATTTTAAGTAATTAGAAACTAGAGTCTGCCGATGCAAGTGTAATTTAAAAAAAAATACTTTCAATCTAAAAAATCTTATTTGACTTTTTATTTTATATACGGAGTACTTCTTCCTTAATATAATGAATGTAACAAAACATTTTTGAGGCATTTAATTTTGAGAAAATTTTAAGAATTTTTTTAAGAATAATTTAAACAAACAAATTACTTAAAATATTTTAATGAGTAATAACCTATAATCTTATTTTTGTTCGTGCTAAATAATTTTAGATTAACCATCGTTTAGCCTTTTTTGGTTGTAAGATAATTGAATGGAGAGAAACAATTATTTATTGGGTTTTTGTTTAAATGAAAAGGGAAAAAAGACTAACAATTTTTGGTTGTTTCATGTTTGATATTCAGATTCATCTTTGATTTGATTTGTGGTTGAACCTTTATTTGTTAGATCATTTCATGTATTTTTCAATTTTTTTGGTGATTTTATTTAATGAGTTAAATTTAGGAAAATTTGCTATTAACTACCTAGTTTTTGGCCATCTTTAGAAACAACTACCCGAATTCCATTAAATTAAAAGTAACTACCCACTTTCTCCTATAACTTCAAAATTCACTACCCACTTTGCTTTTCCTGTCATTTTCCGACCAAAAAAAGGAGGATTTTGACATGTGGAACATGACAGGTATTTTTCCCTCCATAATTTTCCCATATGCTATGAAAATACGCATCTACCCCTACCTAAATAACTAATCTACCCCATTACCCTTGATAGGATAGTTGTCTACCAAAAATAATTCCTAAATCACCTAACTAGTTTTGTTGGACAAGTAGGGACGAACCACTAAGGAAGGCCGGATAGCTGAAATCACAATTTGAACCAAGTTCACTAGTACTAACAATCAAAAATTTGAGTTTTTGTTTAACTAATTGGAACACAAATGATAGAAGTGAATAAAATCCGATAATTAAAAACCTAGGGCAAGGTTAGAAGGATTCACTGTGCAACAATCACGATTCAAGTGACATTAATTAAGATGGGAATGAATTTAGGTAAACGGAATTATACTGCTCTCACTAATAAAATTAAATGCCACAATTAACTACAAAATTAGCTCTCGTGTTAAGTAATTAAAGGCACAAATGATATTAATCGTACACGCAACTTGCAGCTCTCAAATCTAAATTAAAATGAATTAAACTTACAAAATAATTGGCCAAACTAAAATTGCAATCACTACAAAGCATATCAATTGAATTTACCAAGACAAACGAAGTTACAAACATTGTGTTGACTTCCTAGTTTTGATGATAACAAACGTATCTTTGTTGCACCTTAAAGCTATAATTGTTGATATATGTTTTGGTGCCTATATACTTGGTTGTGTTATTTGATTTCTTTACAGGTTGCTAGAGTCATTGAGCTACCTTGGATGATTATAACATGAACAAGATTCAAGCAAGAAGATCTAGAGTTTTCATTATCTTATTTTTAGATTTTCTTGTGAGTGATGCTACGACATTAGAATATGCTTGAATGGTTAAGTCTCATTTTTTTCAAAGACGAAACAAGTTTGGAAACAGTTTTGGAAAATATTTGAAAAAAAAAATTCTTTTGAATTCAGAATTGATTAGCCGATTTTACAAGAAAAGTATTTGTAGAAAATATTCTCCAAAAGATATAACATTGTGTTTTGGTAAAAATTTTAGAAGATAAATCAGAATATTTGATTTACGGAAATTCTGTTTTTGAAATTGAGTTTTACTGATCTTCATTAAAAAAAATTTATTCTCTAGGATATCTTGTTTATCGAGTTTTGAAGTCTATATATACAAATTAGAGAAAATGAAAAGGTACGCTTGAAAAGAAAGAAAAAAAGAGTCAGCTGCTTAAGCCTTGCGAAACAGTTTTCGAAACACTTTGAGATTTAATATTCTTGCATTCTCAGTTTGTGTCGTGGCTCACATAGGAATTGGTTTTTCCTCTAAACTTCACTAAGTTCATGAGGTAATCTGGTGTATTTTTCTTTGTTTTTCTTACTAAGAGTTTGGTAAGATTGGGGTACGGGTGTACTCGGGATTTAGCAATTGTTGGAGTAAACAGTTGGGGTTGAGTCTTGTCATCTAAAGTTAGGAGCAAGAGAGAGCTTGTAATCTAGACGTAGGTTCCAAGTGCATTTAATAAAAAGAGTTAAAAATCCTAAAAGGGTAGGCGGGGAGTAGACTAGGGGTTTTGGGTCGAACCTCATAAAAATTCTTCGTCTCTTCTATTATTTCCCTGCACTTTACATTAGTATTACGAAACTGTTCCCAAACCTGTTTCGTCCAATTTACTCTAATAATTCTAGTCGGCTAAATTCACTAAAATTAATTGAGTTCTTTGAACCGATCCTAAATCGCCGCAAGTTTTGAATTGGCGATATTTCCGCATTTTGGTCGAGTACTTAATTCACCCCCCTCTCAAGTACTCTTATGTGTGTTTACAATTGATATCAGAGTGGGTTACTCTCGTAAGAGTTACATCTAGAGAGGTTTAATATGAATGCACTTGAGACTTTTCCTGAAGGTCACTCTACTCAAAGATCGCCCTACTTTAATGGTAAGCATTATTCTTGGTGGGAAAATAGAATGGAAAATTATATTGTTGCACAGGATTGTTTCATAACGGTTCATTCACATTCAAGAAGAAGGATTTAGAAGGACAAATGGTTGATAAGCTTAAGTCAGATTTAACTGCTGATGATATCAAGAAGAAAGAGAAGAATGCAAAAGCAATCATGTTGCTTCAATTTGGACTTGGTCCAGACGAGTTTAATCGCATCTCTGCTTGTTCCACAGCAAAGGAGATTTGGGACACCATCAAGTTAGCATATGAAGGTACTAATGAGGTAAAGCAATCTAGGATTGATTTATTGATTCAAAAATATGAATTGTTTCATATGGAAGAAAATGAATCATTTAAAAGCATGTTTACTCATTTTACTAACATTACCAATGAGTTGAGGTCTCTTGAGAAAATATATAGCACTGAAGATCAGGTTAGGAAAATCTTGAGGATTCTTCCACCTAGTTGGTTACCCAAGGTAACAGCAATACAAGAGGCAAAATATTTGAAAACAATGGCTCTTGAACAACTCATTGGGTCTCTTATGACCCATGAGATGGTGCTTGATGCGCAAAACAATGACCTTGCCATGAAAGATAAAGGAGTTGCTCTTAAAGCAACCAAGAAGGTTAAAGACTCATATGAGTCCTATGATGATGAAGAGCTTTCACTCTTGACTAGAAGATTCAAAAGGTTCTACCAAAGAAACAAGCAAAATCTTCAAAAAGAGTCAATTGGTAAAGGTAAGTCTTCCAAACCCAATAAATCAGTTTCAACTAACAAACGGGGTTGTTTTAAATGTGGTAATCTAGATCATCGCATAAATGAGTGTCCTATGTGAGAGATCGAAAGATCCCAAGATAAAGACAAAAAATATGCGAAAAAGGAATTTAAGAAAGCCATGGTAGCTTCCCTTTGGGGAGATAGTGATTCTAGAGAAGAGGAAGATGAAGAGCAGCATGAAGCAAAGTTATGTCTGATGGTAATAGATGAGAAACAGATTCCAGAACCGTTTCTTGTTCAGAAACAGGTTGAAAAACTGTTTCCTATTAAGAAACAAGTTGAAAAACTGTTTCCTGTTCAGAAACAAGTTGAAGAACGACTTTCTGTTCAGAAACCAACCATGTTTGTAGGAAATAATTATTGGAACTGGAGTTTTGAAATGGAGGCCTATGTCAGGTCTATTGATTTTCTTGCTTGGGAAATTATTGAACATGGGTCGCGCCTCAGTGACAAGCCTGTGCATCAGTGGAGGGAGTTTGAACACAAAAGATTGCTGATTTGTTAGAAGAAGTCAATTCACAAACTGTCATGTTGAGTAATTTGAAAGGAAAGAGTCATATGGTGCATGAATGTGTTTCGCCTACTGTTTCCCTGTTTAATATGTCTAATGACTTGCTTACACTAGAATCTGACCTCACAAAATCCAAAAATGATTTGCTTTTGAAAATTGCTGAAAATCAAGATTTATGTGAAAGAATTGGAGTTCTTGAAAAGGCACTTAATATATCCAAAGCAGAGAATTTGAAATGGTTTAAAGGGAACAAAAATTTTGAAAAAAATATGAGTCTTTCTCATAATCGTAATAAGAGAGGTCTAGGGTATGATGTTAACAAGGAAGATGAAAAATTCCGAGGAAACAGTAAGAGAAACACACATAGGAAGTATGTCAACTATCCTAACTACATTTTCTGTTGGTACCGTGCTAAGGAAGGTCATAAGGCATATGATTGTAATGCAAAATATAATATACACATGAAAAATGGTCATACTATCAGGCAAATGTGGATTCGCAAAGATTTATTGAATCATGGAACTAATGCTAAGGGACCCAACACAACAAGAAAATGAGGTTCGGGCGACCGACTTTAGCGACCGAAAATCGGTCGCTAAAGTTTGTCGCCTTTTTCTCGTCGCTAAAAAATTTTAGCGACCGAAATTGCGATCGATGTTTTAATTGGAAAAGAGACGGGAAAAATGGAGAGGAAACCATTTAGCGACCGAAAATCGGTCGCTAATAGCGACCGAAATGGGTCGGTCGCTAAATCTGATTTCCCTCCAAAAAAATGGAGTCGCGAAATCCAATTTTCCTCCATTTTTTTATTAATTCGAGGCTTTTTCTAATTTTCCTCCACTTGACCAATTCTTTTCAATGTATATGTGTAATTTAATACTTGTAATAAAATTATCTTTAACAGAAATTTCAATTAGACTATGCTTATTTATCTTTCTAAAACTTCATTCTTGCACACCATAAAAAGAATGATGGAAAGGAACGTAATACCTCATAAATTTAGAAAAATGAGAAAATAAAATAAAATCAAGAGGAATGGAAGTACTGATAACACAAATTACAAATACCCAACAACCCTTTGAATTACAAATTACATATTTCGATATACTTGAGCTCTACATTGTAATGCTGTCACAAACTTAGAAGCTCAGATACATTTATGTGACAATTCAAATTGGAAAAATTATGAACCTTGTCAATAGCTAAGAACCAGAAGAAAAAAAAGCACTCACAATGCCCTGCACAAGCAAATCTGCTACTTTGGCAGCAACAGGGTAGCGAGCAGCATCTTCATTAGCCTAAAAAGTTGTGAAGGAAAAATCTGTAATTGCGTCTCCACTCCTCAGCCTTCATCCCCTTCTACACTCATTAAGAGACAAAGCAAGAGAGATATTATTAAAAGATAATCATGTATCAAGTGTATATTTGAATAACATGAACTAACCTGAATAAGACCAACTGATAGACCAAGGAAATGGTGAACACTGCCCATCCATTCAGCATCACGACGAGCAAGATAATCATTTACAGTGACCACTATCAATAGAAAATTGAKAGAATCAGCAACAGAGATAATACTAGTRATATGAGCAAACACCGCAACGTATATATTAGATTCTAGAAAGCCTTCAATCAAAAYAAAGCATATTTTAAAACAAAAGGTGTCAGACTACCGGATACAAGCTAAAGAAAATATTAGGAGTCTTGTATCTTAATAATATATTAGTATTACCTTATCCACAGAAACTTAATATAGAATCGGGTTCCTAGAAATAGAAAAATGTCTTATAAAAGGAAGAGATACTACTGACTTAAAGAATAATATTAGCATCATCAAGATGAAGTTTAAAAAAAAATAAAAATACAAGAGCAACACCAATATTGAGGCTCTGAAACCTTTCAAATATTGATTGAAAACAAGGAAGGTCAATTGTGAGTATTGTACACGTTTAGAGACACTACTTTCTTTATATGCAGTTCAAGAAACTTGGAGCATTTCACAGAGTAGGTGCCACAATTATGATGGATCTTGCATTACTTAAGGAAGTTCAATGTGTTGTGGCTTGTAGATTTTACGAGAAAATTAAAAGTAGTCTACTCACTTCTTTCAATGTCTTGCACAAGACTAGTGGCTAGAATTCAGCCATCAATACAAGGTGAAGTTAATTCCTCAGCTATTATTCATAAGTTGAAATATTATGAGATATGTCCATAGCCCTATGTTTGAATAAACAAAACATGGAAGAAAGGAAGGAGAGAGAAAGGGAGGGACAATTTCTCTTGTTGGGAAAATTTAGGAGAAAAAAATGGAGAGATTTAGAGGAAAATGAACCTCACATTTCCCTCCCTTTCTCCTCCCTCTCCTTCTCTTTCCCTCCCTTCCTTTCCCTCCTCCTTTGTTATCAAAAACATAGTGTAGAAGTGGGGATGTTCTTGCATTGAAAGGGTCCTTAAGTTGCAAACTTCAAAGAGTGCAATGATGCAAATTCAGCGCAAAAGTTTGATTAAAGAAATTAAACCACTAGCACTAAAAGAATTATTCATGAAAAAAAACAAAAGTCTTTAGGATATTATTTATTTTCAAATTTGTGAGAGCCTTCTCCACCGTGCACAAGTGTTCCTTAACGAGGGAAGAATTTGCTAAGAATTGTGTTTGGGAAATTGTGATGATCTATTATTCATGAATTCTTAGTATTATACACACCTAAGATATCTAATATAGGAACAATCTTCCTATGATATATATATCTTAACTAACATACTAAATATTCTATTATATCCTTTTCATATGGAAAATATTACACACGATATATTTTCCTTATCTATCTTATCTTATATTCCTAACACCCTCTCCGCAATCGTAACGCAGTAACACGAACGTTACGATTGGAGAAAACAAACAAAAATAAACTGACTTTTTCGAAGTCGATATCAATCTCTTTGTTGATGTGAACGTCATTCTTTTCGAACTCATCAATAAACACTAAACAGGAACGCCTTCTTTTCGAACCTGCAAATAAAACATTACAACTAGACCTCTTCTTCTCGACTCGTGTATGTTACGCTGTGCTGTCGCTCAAGGTATAATGTCCCGTTGTCTCAAGGTAACAAGAGGACCAATAAGCAAATAGCTTGTCCTGTCGTTTAGTACAATATATGTCGTTCAAATACAAGCATCATCCTCGTCTCGCGACATAAGGAGAACCAAAACATGTCTACAATCAGTTTTGAAACTGATATGAAAGTGAGACCAAATAACCAAACTTTTTAAATTGTGAGGGTGAACATCATCACAGAAATAAAAGAACAAATTTTCGATGGAATGACCATCATCGATATTTGTTTTTAAGAAACTGATCTATTTTGAAACAAATCTGAAATAAGAACGATCAAATGACCAAAAAAGTATCTTCTCCAGATGTGTGTAGAACACAAACGAAACAAATCATAAGGAAAAAGAAAAAAAATGGAAAAAAAAGAACGCAGCGGATATAACACACAATTGATCAAAGAAAGGGAAAAATTGATTGTATTTGAAACCGCCGGTGAGAGCCCCGGTCTGGATTATCTTCTAACCACACTCGGCACGGAGCAGCGAAATTTTATCTCATAACAAGAAAAACCAAGATCTAACCTGCCTTGATACCATGCTAAGAATTGTGTTTGGATAATTGTGATGATCTATTATTCATGAATTCTTATGTATTTATACACACCTAAGATATCTAATATAGGAAACAATCTTCCTATGTATTAATATAATATCTTAATCTAACTACTAACAATATTCTATTATATCCTTTCACCATATCGGAAAGAAAAATATCACACACGAATATTTCTTAATCTATCTATATCATTATATTCCTAACAGAATTAAATCAAATGGGGAAGCAAACATATTAAAGAATCTAGTGGAATCTGTTGAATGCATCTCTCCTTGCAGTCAATTCCCTTTAAATTAGGAAAATCGAAATAACATCTCATAAACATAAAAGGATTTAGCTTGTTAATCTGCTATGGACTTCTTTCAATTCTGAACAATAAGAGATGGAAATGAAATCTCTACTTAGACTTGATACAGGCTAGCTAAAATTCCGGCCAATATGATTTTTGTTATATTATATAATTTAAGTTCTACTACCATAGCAAGTCATTAGTAGTAGTGGTGATAAAGTTCTTGTTAGAATATTGATATATGAAGTGCCTAATAATTGTGATATCTAAGCATGCTCAAATTAGCTTATAATTTACAACCTSCATATTTTCAACCTAGTTCTACATAATTGACATCCACACYATCCACTAATTCATATAGCTACTTTTAACTWGAGGAAGGAAAGAAATATAAACATAGACAAACTTGACAGAATCTCTTGCTTCAGAAATATACTATGCTATGGGCAATAGAATAATTAACACCTGATATAGATGTGAATTGCCTTTACAGGGAACGCTTGCAATATAATCTAAGTATATCATTTTATTTTTTGAAAAAATGGGGAAATTTTTTTTATTTTATTTTTTTTTACAAAAACAAAGGAAATGGACGATCCAAAATAATAAGACTTCCCAAACAAGATCCGGTTACTTTGATTAGTGCCAACAGATGATAGTTAACGCAAGAAAAAAGCGCTAATATTTTAGTTGACTAAACAGAACCTAAAAGACACTAACTTACCATGTACACCTCCTATCAAAGCATTGAGATATGCTGCTAATGTCGAAACTAAGGTCTTCCCTTCACCCGTTTTCATTTCAGCAATTGATCCATCATCAAGCAATTTTCAAACATGCCCAGAAAATCAAAATTCATGTGAAAACGAAATACAAACATGAGTAAACCACAAACCTGTTCATCAGAGAGGCTCTGTATTCGAGGTTCGAAAGCATTAACAGTATCCACAAGACGGTAATAATCCCTCAAGTATTCGACGAAACAAGGTACCTTCCAGTAGAAACATATCGATCAACATCACCCTCAATAAAATTGTTTTCCATAAAACCTATTTTCTATCAAAACAAACGGAACCTTAGTCCTTCATTCGAAGGGAAAAAAACAAAAAATTACTCCCTTGAAATCATTGTCAATTTTATTCTATAACTTGTTCTGCCAACATTATTATAACGTGTAACCAGTGATGCTCTTATTTATTTTCTAGGGAAAAAAAATAAAAAAAAGTATTGCCCACAAAAACAGGAACATGCAGTGAACCTTATCTAAATACAAAGTAACTTAAAGCAAGCAAATCACCTTCAAAAATTTTATTGTATTTTTTATTTGTCATTATCGCATAGAAATTACTTGTATAATAAACAACAGCACAGCAAAGAACAACAATTGAATACATAAAATTGGAAGAAAATTAAAAATAGATAAAGAATTGAAGACAAAATTGGGTAAAGAAGAGGAAATAGAAGAACAATACCTTGAAAAACTAAAACTCTAACAATGATATTAAGAGCAACCACACAACAACAGAAGCAACGCAACAACAGTAACAACAGTAGCAAAAGTGATTCTCCTCTTTTGAATCACTTCAAATACTCCTTTTGAAGCTGAAAAATATAAGATTTTAAAAAATAATTCCATAAATCTATTAAAAAAACAAAATAAACCATAACCATGCTTACCACTCGAAAATTGCAGGTTTGATTGTGCAAAATTCACTCGAAACCGATCCTAGCAGCAGGAGGTAGCACGAATTCGAGCCCCAAGAACACCCAAACAAGGTCGCACAAAATGGAATCCAAATTCCCAGAAAAGACTTCAAAATTCGACCTTCGAAGGCACCCAAAAATGCTCACAAATTGTGCTCAAAATGGGCTCTAATATCCCCCAAAATTGCTGAAGACTCGAACCAAAACCCCCAATTTTTTCGCACGAATTGAAATTTAAACCCTAAAAAACCCAGATCTCAAGAACCCTAGCCCCAAAGTTCGAAAATTAACCTAGATTTTTGGGCTAAAAACCGAAAAGGAGAAGGGGGAAGAAGAAGGGAGAAATTTAGGGATTAGATGAGTGAGAGGGAGAGATTTCGTGAGTTGAGTGAAATTGAGTGAGATTGAGGCTCCGTTTGTTTTGAAGGAAAATAATTTTCATGGAAAATCATTTTCTAGGGAAAACAATTCTCATGGAAAATCATTTTCTAGGAAAAAAGTTTTCCTTTGTTTGTTTAATTAGAAGAAAATTAAAAATATAATAGAAATGAAGGAAGGGTCGGGGAATGAATAAGGGAGATGTAAGGAGTTGGGAGGAAATTGTGGTACAAAAGGAAAATGATTTTCCTTTTCTAAAGTGACATTTTCTCCTTTGATGAAAATGATTTTCCACCCCTTTCCAAAACAAACAAAGGAAAATTAAAACAAGGAGGAAAATCATTTCCGGAAAAATGTTTTCTGTCAAAACAAACGGAGCCTAAGTGAGTGAGTAAGTATGACTTATGGAATGCGATTGTGAGGATGAGAGAGAAGGAAACGGCCAAAACAAAAGAGGACGGCGACGGTGAGGGAGAAAGGAAGCCGGCGACGGTGAGGGAGAAAGGAAGCTGGTGAGGGGTTTTGGGGTTTGGGGGTTTGAGCGTTGTGTGAGAGTTGAATGGAGTGAGAGTTGTGAGATGTGAGATGAACGGTCAAATAGCATTTTGAGATTGTTTTGTTTTTTGAGTTTAACATTTTGAGATTTTTGTTTTTTATTATTTTTTTTAAAAAAATTAGCGACCGATAATTCGGTCGCTAATTTTTTTATATAGGCAAGGGTAATAAAGCTCAGCCCGCCAAAGGTTTAGTCCCTTAGCGATCGATTTATCGGTCGCTAATAGGCTATTAGCGACCGATTTGTCGGTCACTAATTTTTGCGACCGAAAGTCGGTCGCTAACGGTCACTAAAAGCGGTCGCCCGAAGACAAATCTTAATTTGCAACAAAAGATTGCTGATTTGTTAGAAGAAGTCAATTCACAAACTGTCATGTTGAGTAATTTGAAAGGAAAGAGTCATATGGTGCATGGATGTGTTTCGCATACTGTTAGGACTGTACACCGGTCCAGAACCGGACCGGACCAGAACCGGCTGGACCGGTGGACCCGAATTTAGAATTTTGACAGGCCTGGACCGGACTGGAAGTGGTAGATTTGAAACCAAGATCGGACCTGTAGGTTCCGGTCTGGTCCGGTTTTTGACCAGTTTGGACCGGTTAGGTAATACATATTTTTTTTGTTTTTAAGTCTGGTAAAACCTGTATTTTGGTTGAATCTTTTTAGATTTGTAAGCAAATAAGAACTTAATAAAAAAAGTCATAAACTCATAATACATTAAGTCCAAATCTCTAACAATTATAAATTCATACATAAAAAAAGTCCAAATTAAACAATAGTAAATTAATACATAAAGTCATTACAAACATCGCCGCATCTACAAAAACTACTTCTCCATTCTTGTCCAAATTGATTCCTTGCACATGTATTCAATAATATATAATCAGAAATAATAATTAGTAATAATAATTAGTAATAAAAGAGAAAATAAAAAAACAAAAATAATAAGTAATAAAAGAGAAAAAGACAGAAATAATAATCAGAAATAATAATCCGTTTTCGAGAAATCAAAAATAAGAAGATTAATCAAACGAAGGAGATTTATCGCAGGTAAAACAAGACGAAAACTTCACATACTGCAATATTTGACAGGATCATTTTCCGAAATGTTAAATATGCAAAGAATCAAGTTTCTGAGATTTTAAGAACAAACTGCAATTATACAAATCAATGTGAATTTGATGATACTAAAAGCTATTATAAACATAAACTCATACAAAAATCCAAAATGCAACTCGTTAATTAAACCATGGATTGAGATATGAGAACAACCTAACATAAAAATGAGAAATCAAACGAAATAAGATGCAGCGAAGGAGAAAGAAGCTACCATGATTGAATCGCAAAAAGTTTGATCGAAGGCCCTCGGATCGCTACTAGCGAAGAAAAAACACTACACTGCCCTGTGCCCCTGCTAGTCTGCTAAGTAGGTGAGGGGTTCAAAGGAAGCAGCAGAAACCCTAAACCTATTTATATCGTTATACTACAGATTCACAGGCCCAATACAGAGAAGACTATAATGGGCCTATTTATATCGTTATTATGTTTTTAAATTACCGGGTCGCAGGTCTAGACCGGCGGACCACCGGGTTTTACCCGGACCGGATCGGCGACCCGGAATCGTTAAATTCCATGGACTAGAGACCGGACCGGTGGTACAGGGCCGGTCCGATTCCGGTCTCGGTCCGGTCCAAATCGGTCCAAATTCCGATCTAGACCGGTTCATGAACACCCCTACCTACTGTTTCCCTATTTAATATGTCTAATGACTTGCTTACACTAGAATCGGACCTCACAAAATCCAAAAATGATTTTGCAACTGTTTATCATGAACAGTTTATCAAATTGTTTCCTCTTAATTGGTTTTCTTAGTTTCATAACTTGCTTTTGCAACTGTCATTTCTCTTGCAAGTTTGTAAATTGAGATAATTTTTTGTGGTTTGTTTGTCATCATCAAAAAGGGGGAAATTGTTGAGTTCCTAGTTTTGATGATAACAAACGTATCTTTGTTGCACCTTAAAGCTATAATTGTTGACATATGTTTTGGTGCCTACATACTTGGTTGTGTTATTTGATTTCCTTACAGGTTGCTAGAGTCATTGAGCTACCTTAGATGATTATAACATGAACAAGATTCAAGCAATAAGATCTAGGTTTTTCATTGTCTTATTTTTAGATTTTCTTGTGAGTCATGCTACGACATTTGAATATGCTTTAATGGTTAAGTCTCATTTTTTCAAAGACGAAACAAATTCAAAAACAGTTTTGGAAAATATTTGAAAAAAAAAATCTTTTGAATTCAAAATTGATTAGCCGATTTTACAAGAAAAGTATTTGTAGAAAATATTTTCCAAACGATATATCGTTATGTTATGGTGAAACTTTTAGAAGATAAAATCAGAATATTTGATTTAAGGAAATTCTGTTTTGAAATTGATTTTTACTGATCTTCATTGAATAAATTTTTATTCTCTAGGATATCTTGTTTATCGACTTTTGAAGTCTATATAAACAGATTGGAGAAAATGAAAAGGTATGCTTGAACATAAAGAAAAAAAAGAGTGCAGTTGCTTAAGCCTTGCGAAATAGTTTTCGAAACACTTTGAGATTTAATATTCTTGCATTCTCAGTTTGTGTTGTGGCTCACATAGGAATTGGTTTTTCCTCTAAACTTCACTAAGTTCAAGAGGTAATCTGGTGTATTTTTCTTTGTTTTTCTTACTAAGAGTTTGGTAAGATTGGGGTACGGGTGTACTCGGGATTTAGCAATTGTTGGAGTAAACAGTTGGGGTTGAGTCTTGTCTTCTAGAGTTAGGAGTAAGAGAGGGCTTGTAATCTAGACGTAGGTTTCAAGTGCGTTTTAATAAAAAGAGTTTAAAATCCTATAAGGGTAGGCGGGGAGTAGACTAGGGGTTTTGGGTCGAACCTCGTAAAAATTCTTTGTCTCTTTTATCATTTCCTTGCACTTTACATTAGTATTACGAAAGTGTTCCCAAACCTGTTTCGTCCAATTTACTCTAATAATTCTACTCGGCTAGATTCACTAAAATTAATTGTGTTCTTTGAACCGATCCTAAATCGCCGCAAGTTTCGAATTAGTTGGCGATATTTCCGCGTTTTGGTCGAGTACTTAATTCACCCCCCTCTCAAGTACTGTTATGTGTGTTTACACGTTGTATCTGGAGCTACAGACATTGTATAGATGCATATAACCTAACGTTGCAAATCTATTTGAGTCTAGTTTCCAATGCAACTTGATTGAATCGCATTAATCTGATAAGTACAGCTCAAGATATAATCAAAATAGTGCAAGATGGTCAAATTGATCTAACGCAAACAACGTTATTTCTTACATTCTAGCTCATATTAACCCCAATAAGCTAGGTCATTAACCTTATGAATGTTAAATAAGCTTCATATGATGTATGTATGTATGTATGTATGTATGTATGTATGTATGTATGTATGTATGTATGTATGTATGTATGTATGTATGTATGTATGTATGTATGTATGNATTTATCAATCAATCCATCCATCCATCCATCCATCCATCTATCCATCCATCTAAAAAAATATCCAAACATATCCTTGCACTACTACAAAAAAGAGCAAAGAGGCCGGTTAAAAAGGGGCAAAGAGACTGCATATCAACCGGTCTCTAGCTCATAGGGCTCTTAGGGTAAGAGACCGGTTAGTAATTGCGGTCTCTTAAAGCAACCAAAGACAACCGGTCTCTTTGGTATAAAGATAAGAGACGTGTTCTGACACATACAACCGGTCTCTTAGGTATTTATGTTTATATATTAATTCAATCAAAGAGACCAGATTTTCTTTACAACCAGTCTCTTAGGCTTCATTGAAAAAATAAAAAAAAATATGACAGCTGTAAATTACAGCTGTTTTTCTCTCTCAGTACTCTCAAATTTTGGTATCCCCAAATAACAATATAATACCGCCAATAAATTATTCAAAATTCAAATAAAATAAATCAAACTTATTTTAATTTCATAACAAATTGAAGTATTTGATTTTACAATATAATTAAAAGATACAAAATTTCCATAATCTAAATCTTGTGAAATAGAAATACAGATTTGAAGCACCATCTTCTTCTCTATATCTTTGATCTCAAGATAGAAAATCTGCAAAAACAATGAACATAACCCATAAAACTGATTCAAACTTCAAAATTAGAATAATATCAACTTGAAAATCATAAAGAAATTATAAAAAAAACGATACCAAATCAGAAAGAAATCAGAACATAACTACAATGAACATAACTACCAAATCAGAAAGAAATCAGAATATAACTGCAAAAACATGAACATAACCCATAAAAAAAATTATCACTACCAAATCTAAAAAAAATTGAAAACAAAAACCAAGAAATGGGATTAAACTACAATGACAGTAAATAAAAAAAAGCAAAACAAAGACTATGAAAATACCAGATAGTAAAAGCAAAGAGCAAAATCCCAAAATTTCAAGATAAAAAATCGAAAAAATTGAGATTTCAACATAAAAAATCGAAAAAATTGAGATTTCAACATAAAAAAACGAAAAAAATTGAGATTTCAACATAAAAAATCGAAAAAAATCTGTTTTAAAAGTATGTAGTTTTCTCTTTTTGAAAAAATCGGAAATTTCAACATAAAAATCGAAAAAAAATGAGATTTGGATTTACAAAATAAAAAAGCTATTAAGGAAATTAAAAAATAAGAAAACAATTACATACTTACCTTTCCGCCTGCGCTGCCACCGTCTGGTCCCCTCGCCGCCATCGTTTGGCCTCCTCGCCGCCTCACCAGCGCACAAATGAAAAAAAACAGAATAAGAGTAGAGGGAGAAGCGATCTGAGAGTTTAAACAAGAAAAAAAAAAGCAAAATAAAAATTTCCCAGAAAAACGAGAAAAAAGAAGATGAAGAATTTAAACAAAAAAATCCCAAAATAATTTAAACAAAGAACGAAAAATTTTAAAAAAAATAACAAACAAAAACCCAAAAGAATTCAGACGAAAACCAAAACAAATAAAATTCGGAACAAATAAAAAAACCAAACATCAAAAATCGAAAAACAGAATCAAAATGTTTGAGAGAGATGATATGAGAGAGGAGAGAGAAGGGAGAAGGGAGAAGAGATATGCATGCGTGAGGATGAGTGGAGTGAGTGGGGTTGTTTTTATTAAGGGCGGAATCCAATGCGTGAGTGGAGTGAGTGGAATGAGTGGTGTCCAGCCACTCTAGCCAAATAAGATAAAATTTTAAAAAAAATAAAAAATCAAAGAGACCGGTTTCTTTGTGTAATTTTAGAGATGTGTTGTTAATTACCGGTCTTTTATAGGAATCTAAGAGACCGGTTTTCATGAATATCCGGTCTCTTAACTTAAGAGACCGGTTTTCATACACCACCGGTCTCTTAAAACTGATGCCTAATCCAATTTTTGTAGTAGTGTTGTAAAATATTCAAACACATCCTTGTAAAAGAGGCGACACATGTGCTACTGTACAAGTCGATAAATTATGGAAAAAAATATTCAAACACGTCCTTGTAAAATATTGTAAATTGTGTTAAAATTTCGTAAATTTTGGAATTGTTTTCATAATTTAATTAATTATCGCAAAATTAATTAAATTGTTGAAAATTCCAAAATTTGCCAAAAATGCTTAGAAAAATTCCGTAAAATTCTAGAAAAATGTTTAAAAATAAGTTAAAATTATTTTAAAATTAAAACTCATTTTTAAGG
Source organism: Bassia scoparia (assembly GCA_008642245.1). NCBI lineage: Eukaryota > Viridiplantae > Streptophyta > Magnoliopsida > Caryophyllales > Amaranthaceae > Bassia > Bassia scoparia. The sequence goes on from SNQN01003207.1 coordinate 49,598, forward strand.
GTGCTTAGTGTAGGGAAATGTGCCCGACGTAGTGAAAACTTGTCTTTTTAGGGTTTGTTAGGGCCCTAGCTCTCTCAATTCAGCTTGTTGTCTTATCATTGGCCGTCTTGGGCTAGGGAGAAATGTAGGTATCTATAGAATCCCCCAGTTTGGCTAATTTTGTAGAGACGAAGGTCTCATAAAACGAAAGCCAAAGTACCCGGTACCCGCAAAAGAAATGCGTTAGTTTTACCTACACCTGCGGTTGTTGTTACATATGCTACATATCGCGTCGCTTCTTACAATTGAGGCGACGCATATGCTACCTATAGTGGTGTCGTTTCTTATATTAGAAGCGAAGCATATGCTACCTATCGCGTCCCCTCTTACATTAGAGGGGACACATATGCTACCTATTGCGTCGCGTCTTACAAAAGAGGCGACACATATGCTACCTATCGTGTCGCCTCTTACATTAGAGTCGACGCATATGTTACCGCATGCATATGCTACCTATCGCATTGCCTATTACAATAGAGGCGACACATATGTTCTCTATTGCGTCGCCTATTACAATAGAGGCGACGCATATGTTACCTATTGCGTAGCCTATTACAATAGAGGCAACGCATATGCTACCTATCACGTCGCCTATTACAATAGAGATGATGCATATGCTACCTATTGCGTTGCCTCTTACATTAGAGGCGACGCATATGCTACCTATCGCATGGCATATTATGTTTTAGGTGATGTGATATGTAACCTATCGCGTCACATCTTATATTGAAGGCGACACATAAACATACCTAATGCGTCGCCTGTAGAGGCGACATATTAGGTATGACACCTACTATGTCGGGGGCTATTGTGACGAGTCAAAGGCGACGCGAAAGAAATTTTTTTTTTAGTAGTGTTCCTCTTTCTCTGTCCTCCTTTACCTTTCTCACTCCTCTCCTTTCTTCTTTGACGTCACTCTTACTACTGTTTCTCTCTCGTATCTCCTGCAAACTTCAATTTCAATTTCTTCCTTTCAAGGTGTCACCTTTACTCATTTCCCATCTTCAATTTCTTCATGAACTAATTAATCGAACCTTGTAATTGTTATAAGGAAAATTCCCTTTTTAATTTTGTGCCCAATTTTGATTTTTGGGTGTTTGATTTCTGTTTTGGATAAACATGTAACGAGTAGCAAAGCATGACACCAGAGCAGTCCATGGCGAGCAGTAGAGCAAGCGCCTGCAACAGCGCCGTGCGATGTACAAGCGACACAACTTCACGTAACATCCAGCAGCAATTCATGGCGGTAGAAAAATGAGTATGAATTTGTCATTGTTGGATTTTGGGATTGTTAGTGAGTTTGAGTGAGAAATTATATTACTCGATAAGATTTGAAATTGAACATAAGATAGGGGACATTTTGGAGTGAGAAGTAGTGAGAAGCAATGAACAGTGTGAGTAAAGGGGAGAACGAGTGAGATGAAAAGGGGGAAGGGAGTGAGAATGTCGTGATGGGTGAGGTGGGTTTAGTGAAAATTAATTGATTTAAATAGTGGGTAAAATGGTAAATTCATAAAATAGGGGAGATTTTGTAGGGAAATGAAGAATAGGTGGGATCCACAAATCGGGAGTGTTTTTTTTTTTTTTTTTGCCGGAAAACCAAGGTGGGTAGTAAATTCTAAAGTTTTCGCAGAAAGTGTATAGTTATTTTTAATTTAATGGAATGCGGGTAGTTGTTTCTAAAGATATGGCCAAAAATGGGTAGTTACTGACAAATTTTCCTTATATTTATGTAGGCAAAGTTGTCAACAACTACCCACTTTTTTGTCACTTTTGAAAACAACTACCCAGATTGTTTTTTATTTAAAACAACTACCTACTTTTTATGTTTTGTTTGCGAATCACTACCTATTTTCAGAATTTCAAACTCGCGGAAGGCATGACTACTTGAAAACAACTCCAAATCATGTGATTCTTGAGCCTATTTCATGTATTTTTCCGAGACCTACGACTTTTATGAAGGAACCATGTCCAAAAAATGAATGGATAGCTGAGAAAAGACTAAAAATTAAGTGTGATGAGGTTTGGGTGATTGAATTGTTTTGGTGGGTGTTGGGTGATTTTGGAGGTGGGAAACAACAAAGTTGGATGGTTTTGCAATTGGGATGTCGCGTTGGGGTGGTTTGTGGTAGTTAATATGGTAATGAGTGACCAAAATCCAAAAGTGGATATTGATTCGCAAAAAAAAAATTGAAATTTTGGGTAGTTGTTTTAAATAAAAAAATAATGTGAGCTGTTGTTTTCAAAAGTGGAAAAAAAGTGGGTAATTGTTGACAATTTTTCTATTTATTTATTGTTTTATATATGTTGTTGGCTAAGAGTTATGGAAGTAGTGGTGGAAGTTGTTGGCCCCTGCTCCACTGCGCCGCCTATCATCCACCTATAACAACCACATCACCACTCAATTCATGAAACTGAATATCAATTTTAGCAAATAAATGACAACCTGGAGTCCTGGACAATCTAATTTATCAGTCAATCACAATATCCATGATGATGGTAGAGAAACATTTGTATAATCAAATTGGTCTTGGTTTATCAAAGATACATTTTTAAAACAAAATCATTCATTCATTCTAAAACCAATCAAATGATTCCACATGATCTCAGTCCATTACTAAAACCGTGCTTTACCCATGCCACCACCACCACTAATTCGCACAAAGACGAGGAAAGGGAGCAATTCACGGCCTCGTCCACAAGTCCGACACATTGATCGACGTTTGGCCAACGGGTGGGTGACTTTGGATTGTTAAAGTTACTGTCGATTATGGATAATTAATGTTGTTGATATGCCAGGAATAACGATCAAATCATGATGGTAGAGAAAAAAAAATGGAATAACACTAATCAATCACATTACTAGTTACTACTCACTACATGTCAACTAGTTAACCTATTTCTATTTACTATCGTAGGTAATAATTTGAACCGACTTACGCTCTGTTTGGTTGGACGTAAAATATTTTCGATATAAAATGATTTTCTTGGTAAAGAATTTTCATAAAACCATTTTTTCATTGTTTGGTTGCATGTAACATGGTGATGAAAAATAGAGAAAATAAAGGGAATCCAAAGAAGTAGTTAGGAATGACTGTACGTACAAATTAAAAGGAAGGAAAAAAAAATGGCTTTAATTTACTTTCATTTTGAAAGAAAAATAGTTTACCATGATTGAAAGGAAATTTTACTACCATATAAAATGATTTTACACCACTTTGTCTACCAAACAATGTAAAATCAAAAAATGATCGAAATCTTTCAAGTTTTGTCAAATTGCCTCAAAGTCTCTTGATCAGGACTAACATGCAAATAATTTTAATATGAGTATTATTGTTGTCATTTTAAACCATTTGCAATTGTGGTTTGAAAGGAGTAGCTTGCAAATATTAAAAGAATAAAGTTATAAGTTCAATCATTATGGTGGAAATAAGATCGTACGTAGCTTGAACAAACCTTATATCTTTATTAAGCTACAAGGTTTTGGGTCTCACCCACTTCTATTTTTCCCCTTTTTTCACTATAATAATAAATTTCAATGAACAAATTAAAATTTGTAGCTTACTATTGTGGGTAGTTGTAACTTAAAAATTAAAAATGATGTAACTTGAAAAGTTAATGTCACAAACAAAACTATAAGGTCTCAGTGACGAATCTAGATATGTATAATTAAGTGGGAAAAAAATTACATTTGATTGAATTATATTATGAAATGGTGTAATTTTATAAGAAAATATGGAAAATTGTCAATTTTTATGGTTGAAAATAAATATTTTATAAATTTAAGCGTGGTTAAGGGACCCCACCAAGTACAACGTGACTCCGCCATTGGTTAAAGGAAAGGTGACAAATGTCATTCTCAACTCTGTTATTTGATACTAGGTATAGATGTTAAGTAACCTGAATTCTTCAAATTCAATTATGATAGAGTGTATATATATATATACTTCGTATAACATATTTTTGGACGTAACATTAACTTTTAATAGAGTACATAACATATTCTTTAAATTACTTTCGAAGAAGAATATCTCAGGTCATGTGGTGGGCAATGTGGGCAATGTTCTAAAGGATATTTTATACTTGTGTTCTTTCTGTCGTAAATATTCTTTTAGGCTCCGTTTGTTTTGACGGAAAACATTTTCCCGAAAAATGATTTTTCTCCTTGTTTTAGTTTTCCTTTGTTTGTTTTGGACAGTGATGGAAAATCATTTTCCTCAAAGGAGAAAAATGTCACTTTGGAAAAGGAAAATCATTTTCCTTTTGTAGAGAAGGAATGCCACAATTTCCTCTCAACTCCTTACATCTCCCTTATTCATTCCCCCATCCTTCCTTCATTTCTATTACATTTTTCATTTTCTTCATGAGTTTTCCTCTAATCAAACAAACAAAGGAAAACTTTTTTTCTAGAAAATGATTTTCCATGAAAATTGTTTTCCCTAGAAAATGATTTTCCTTGAAAATTATTTTCCTTCAAAACAAACGGAGCCTTAGTTTTGTTAAAACGAGTGGCAGTCGAGTTCGGAGCTTATATTTTTTATGCAAACCAAGTTGCTTATATAATGGCAAAGAAAAGCTTGATTGTAAATAAGTTATTGGTGTGGCTTGAGGAAGCTCCTTCACAGGTCCTAAATTGTATGGATTTGGATCGTCCTTCTGAGTAATTATTTTGTCGACTAAAAAAAATAGTTTACCGTTTATATTTAACACTTTATCTAAATTTTATTGTACATTTAGTCAAAGTGGAGACTAACTTATTAATACTTATCTGAAAGATCTTTTGATTGCAGGAAGAGAATGATTTAAGGAAGAAATTAATATAATATGTCTCAACTATGATACAATTTTATTAACTCGTCTCAACTTTAATTTAATTTATTCTTTTATCACTAAAAAAACTTAATTTATTCTTTATAGGTCTCAACTATTAACATGATTTAATATGATGGGTCTGATTGACATATTACCTACTAAATTGGAAAATAATCCTTCATAAAGAAAACAAATAAATAATAAAAATTTAAATTATTTTCTTTGAAGGTATAAAAATTTAAATTATTGAAAAAAAGAGAATTGGAAATAAGAGGAAGAAGGAGAACAAAAATCTATTTACACCCAGTTTGCCAAACAATTGGCACCAAATCACTCACCACATTCACCCAACTAACATTAATTCACAACAATTTCATTCATACGTTATCCACCACTATAAAAAAAATTGTTATTAATTGTTTTTTTTAAAGAAGACCGGTAATATTGAGACATGTGGCATTGTTAACTGGTATAGAAGGTCTCAATTTTAATTTATTTTGACAGATACCAATTATCATTATAAACCATGTTAATAATTGGTATCTGTCAAAATAAATTAAAATTGAGACGTATTAATATAATAAATTGGGTTATAATTGATACTTATTAAATCGATTTTTCCTAATTTAAAATATGTTTTCGGCATAATAATTCATGTGTCCAATAATTTTATATATGAGAAAACTAATATGACACATTTTAGAAACTATTTTTGGCAAAAATAAAAAATGTTTTTCCACCCAGAAAAATAAGAGAAATTCTTTGATGCATCTGGAATACAAATATTATTGTACACCAATTATATAATGACTATTTACATTAATATAGTGACCTTTATAAGTCTTGTACTAATTTGATCCACATATTTTTGTAACAATTTTTTAACATATAGTGACCCTTTATTTTTATATTACCATGTTAAAATAACATATAATGATATTTTGGTGCAAATAAACTTAGTGTAAACCGTGTGTAATAAAAAATTTGTCAAAAACTAATTCACAATCGCATTTTTTTTTCAAAAAATGTTGGTAAATTAAATTTGATGGAGTTTATAATTTTCTTTACTTAGATGAAGGAAAAAATCTCTAAAGTTGATATGTCCGTACCGTGCATACCCAATGCGTTAAGAGGCCAGAGTATGATCTGTAAGATAATCTCATCCATTGGCATTCATTGTACTATGCATAAATAATTGTCACTGTTAGAGTGTTAGTCACAGGCTGGCTATCGCGCAAACGGCCATCCTAATAGTCACTATTGTGCCCAAATAAAGGATAGCTCAGATGATTAGAGCTACTCTCGTAATTTCCTAAACTTATTTTGTCAGAGACTGGAATAATTGTAATTGCCTGAACACATCAAAACTTATCATAAATTACTTTTAACTATGTTTTTATCATAAGCCAAAATAACATAAATAGAACAAAGGCTTTGCTCTTTTAACCTTGTTTTTACTTATTGAACATCTCTTAACCTATTTTGTGAGAGAGTAAAACTGTAATTTTAATTTTATGAACTTAAACTTATTTTTAATAAAATAATTAAAAAAAAAATAAATATGACACGGTAAAAACCAAAGTCCCTACAAAGCTACAATGGTTCTAACTTCTAATAATTTATAGCTTGCAAGTTGCAAATTATCACATTCTAATATTATTTTAACTAATTCATACTCCATAAATAGTTGTCACTATTCCACGAAATTCCTATCAATTCCCTCATATGAATGTTACGTGAAGTTCCTACCACTTTAGTCCATTTTAAAAAACCTTATACGAAGTATTATTTTTTAATTGTGGTGGTCCACCATGTTAAACCCACCATTCCACTTGCAATACACTCATTTGCATTAAACAATGCAAATTTATTTGTTTCTCTCTCCAATCTAAATCTATTTTTTAACCCCACTTCTTGTACTGTATTAATTTTCATATTTTAAATCCAAATAGTATATGGTAGGAATTTCGTGGAACGAAGAGAGTATTATGATCAAATGGTCTAATTTAATTAGAAATTATGAAAAATTGCCAAATTTTAAACAAGTACTAGTTGAAAATTAATATTCCATCTGTTTATTATTATTAGTTGTTCTACTTTCTACTTTGAAATATTTTCAAATAATTGTTCCAAACCAATTTGAAATAACTTTTTTTTACCTTTTATCTATTTTATTTACTTTAACATTAATAAATTACCCTTCTTTAATTTCAACATTCATTACACATTCCCTAAATTCAACATTCATTATATTTTCTCAAATATATTCATTCACACATTTTTTAATCTAATTTAGTCAACTCTTTTAACTAATTTACTCAATTATATTCTTTTATTGAATTAACTTACTCAACTTTTTTTACTATTTTACTAACTTACTCAACTCTTAATTAAGCAGCGTGTCAAAATGGAATGAAACAACTAAAAATAAATAGAGGGAGTATTTTATAAATTTAAGTGGGAAGGATCCTTTTTTTTTCATAGAGGATCCCATATAGTACAATGTGACCTACTTAATTAAGCAGCGTTGCAATCAGAGTATATTTCCTCTTGTTTAACATGGTGATTTTAGTATGGAAAAAGCTAAATATAGCCAAAAGGGCTGATTATAAGAAGCAAAAAGTGGAAATAGTACGTAATAATTGATTATTTATTGCAAAGATTAGTGTATTATTATTTTGTCTTGAATTTACAATTTTTTTCATATTAAGTAAAATATATTTATATTTTATATGAAGACCTAACTTTCTGATCCGATATTCGAAATTTCGAATTGGACCATGGATCGAATATATATACTTTTACATATTTTTCTTTTTTCATATTATATTAGTTTTAATAAAAAATCGGATCCGAATCTAGTAGAAGAAAATGAAAAACTAAGTAGCATTTTAATCTAGTCATAATGCTCATTAAAACGTTCATCAGAGTTTACTCGAAGAGTCTGGACCGGTTTCAAATCGAATTGATTTCGTCCCGACGGCTAACGTCATGAGACCGAACTGAATTGCTCCCAAAAAAGAAGTAAATTGTTTGGTCCGACACCGAAATTGGCCCGAATTGAATTCAATTGTTCCACCAAAGCAACCTATTAGAGCCTGAAACGCATCACGTACACAAAACGCTAATAAACTAAGAGTAAATCGGGTGTTATAAAAACTTTGTCAAAAAACAATGGGATATTATCACATATACCCCTATACTTTTGACTTTTTTTCAAAATATGCATGACTTTTTCGACACCTTCTAAAATGCTCCTTAACTTTTTTAAAGGGCAAAAAATAAAGATTTTAAGGAAGAAACATAAGGGGTTGATAGTATTATGTAATTTCTTCTTTTATTCTCCCTCTTCGATCTCAACCTAAATCAACACAACAAGCTCAAAGGATAAAATGAATAAATAAATACAACCACGCTCGATTAAAAACACTTCAAACTAAATAATAATCCAAGAAAACAAGCTCACTTTAATAACATTAAAAAAGAAATATCGAAATTTCATAAAATTGTTACATTTTCACCCGAAAACTCCAACTTTTGGTTTTTTTTAAAGTTCAAGGGTATTTTTGAAGATGTCAAAAAAATCATGTATATTTAAAAAAAAAGCCAAAAATATAGAAATATATATGATAATTTCCCAAAAATAATTCACAATCGTATTTTCTCTCAAAAAATGTTGGTAAATTAAATTTGATGGAGTTTATAATTTTTTTACTTAGATGAAGAATACGCAATGCGACGCCAGAGTATGATGTGTCAGATAATCTCATCCATTGACATTCATTCCAATCCACGTCATTCATAAATAGTTGTCACTGTTAGAGTGTTAGTCACAGGCTGGCTTTCGCCCAAACGGCCAAACCTAATAGTCACTATTGTGCCCCGTCCCCCGTTCCCTTTTTTAACAACTCGTATGATACTGAGAGCGAGACTGCGAGAGCGAGAGTGATGAATAGCTCACGTGATTATAACTTTTATCGTAATTACCTAAACTGTTTTTGTTAGAGAGTTAAATCTTAATTGTAATTGCATGAACACATCAAAACGTATCATAAATTACTTTTAACTACTCCCTTTGTTCCTTTATGTTCATGACACTTCCGTTTTTTACCATTTATAAGTGGAGAGAATCTTGTAAATTAGTATTGAGGTATAGGAATAGATATAATAATGTGAGATCTTGTTTGATTCATATTAATGAGTAGATTATTAAAATTCTATTGCTTTGTATTATATTTTTTACAAATGTATTATATTTTTCTACAAATGTATAACTAAAGATAATGTCGAAACGTGAAAAAAAATTATACTCTATATGTCTTTAGATGTATTAACATTGTCTACACATATGCTAACATTATATGAAGGTGTCGTACATTGCTTACACAAAAATTATTATTTTAATGCATGTTTGATAGCACTTAATGGTCTAATTTTATTATAAATATTTAAAAAATTGCCCCATTTTAAACAAGTACTGTAGTTGAAACGTAATACTCCCTCTATTTTTTATTAGTTGTTCCATTTTCTATTTTGGAATGTTTTCAAATAATAATTGTTTCAAACCAATTTAAAAATATTTTTTATACTTTTCACATATTTCATTTACTCTAACATTAATGATGAATTGTTGTTCACTAATTTCAACATTCATGACAAATTCCCTAAATTCAAGATTCATTATATTTTTTCCAAATATTTCCTTCCGCGTATTTTTTTTTATATAATTTACTTAACTCTTTTACCTAATTTACTCAATTCTGTTATCTAAATTATCAACATTTTTTACCTAACTTACTCAACTCATTTATCAGCTTACTCAACTCTTAAACATACACCGTGTCAAAATTGAATAAAACAACTAAAAATAAACAAAAGGAGTATTTTTTAAATTTAAGTGAGGAGGACCCTACATGGTACAATGTGGCTCCGTCATTGACAACACTATACATAGCGTTGCGATCAGAGTATATTTCCTCTTGTTGTAACATGGTGATTTTAATATATCTATGAATAATTCACAAGGACAAGGATTTCATGTGATCGCTACACTCCGATTGATGACTCATAAATAATTATACAACTCCAATGTGGTCCACCGTCCACCCAACCATATAACACTAGTTCAGTTCAATTAGATAAATATTTCATTTACGAAGTAGTGCAATTGTAATTACTCCCTCCGTTTCACTAAATTCCTAACATAAGAAAAATTATTACTATTTATAAATCGGGAGAGAATCTTCTAATTTTACGTCAAAATAAAAGTGAATATAGTCGAGTGGGATCTAGTTTGAATCTTCAAGATGCATCCTGTTCCAGAGAGGGATCACTGAAGGTTATGTGATACTCAAGAGAGGGGTAAATTGAGTATTATCTATTACCAATTTTTCTTTCTTTTCGGACATAGTATGAGGAACCAGTTGGGTTGATTCCTGTAAGCAGCGGAATATAAATAAAACAATAGAGAACACACAAGATTTAACGAGGTTCACCCAACTCTGGGCTACGTCCTCCTACCCTGTATTCCTTTATTAATCTACTCCGAAAAACAAAGAACACACCCACTTTGCTGTTTTCCTACTCCGGGAACCAGCACACCCCACACTCAACTCTGAATGTGCACTCGACTTACACTCGTAAGTCCAATTTGTGTTTGAACTCGCAAACACTTACCAGGCCTTCAACCCCTCTGTTGAATGCCTTTACAATGACAACCTTTTCTTTCTTTTGATTTACTTCTAATAAGCTAATAAGAGAAATAATAAGGCTCAACTGATGCTCTTGTGTATGACTCAAAGTAAAGTTCTTGTGCTTTGTGCTTTTCTCTCAAAATATGAAACTCTTTTTGATCCGTGGAGAGATATGTGAAATTAGAAGTATAGATGAGTATATATATGTTTGTTGACCTAAACCCTAGTTTCCTTAAATCTCTACTTGCCGAGCAAGGCAAGATGAGATTTATGGAAAGTATTTATCTTGTTCGATTTTAATCTTTTAAGGAAATAATCGAACAAGATATATACTCCTAGGTTTAAGGCAACAACCATATTCTCATATTTATTTCCAACTGCAAACTTTATTTTCAAAATATATCTTTTACAAAATATTTTAGAAAAACTCTTTTTCAAAACCGCAGCCTTAATTCCACTCAGGGACACAGCTGGTTCCCCAGCCTGGTTACCTAATTGAGTATGTTATGAATTCTGTTCCATTCTTGTACCATAATTCATTCCATAACTCAAAACACATATAAGCACTTAAACCATAACAATTAAGTCACACTACAGAGCATATTACACAAATTCCTAGAGATAAACTTTTAAGAGTATTTCAATTCTTTCATTCTTCATGTAATCTTCAAGACTTTGAATTCTTCCACTACAACAAAAGGAGTGTTTTCTCGACACTTTTTTGTTGATTTCGAAATTTTATTGCCGACACTTTCAAAAGTGTCGGAAATTCAGATGTTGAGAAATTTTTTTGACACTTAATTGTGTCGATATTACCGACACTTAAATGTGTCGACATTATCGACACTTAAATGTGTCGACATTATCGACACTTAAATTATTATAACATTAATATCTTGACAAATGTGTCAGAAGGAGATTACAATCTTTTAATGTGTCGACATTATCGACACTTATAAGTGTCGAAATATACTTGATAAGACACTTATAAGTGTTGAAAAATACAATTAATCAGTGGATTTAGAGGGAATTTCGCGACACTTCTAAATGTCGAGATCTTAAATATATATAATATTAATTACAAAATTACAAGAAATAATAATATAACTAATAATTAACGTATTACAAATTAAAAGTAAAAAATGGAATATCAACGTATTATATATTATTAATTTTTATTCAAACTCAAATTTAGTTGTTGAACCCTAAGTTTTGATGAATGGCACTCCAAATCAAGAAAGCAAACTCTATACATCTTTATCTAATCGTGTGTTTAGTGTTGTGATTAAAGGTTCCAGGTTTCAAAGATTTTTAATGGAGCAAGGACATCCTTAGGAGAAGGAAAGAGTTCTTGTGATTCTTTGGAAGCTGTGAAGGAACTCAAGGAAGAAGTTCAAGACAAGGAAGGTTGAGTTCCTTGATAAACAAGACTCGACATTGGTACAGTAGATTCAAGGTTCTAGATTTATTGTACTGCTTGGTATTAATATGTGAAATATTTGCTCATAGGATAAAAAGGAAATTATGTTAAAGTTGGCGATTTAATCTATTAAAGGACTTTTATCCGTTATTTTATAAAAAGATAAATATCTAAATAAAGCATAGGATTAATTGTAAATATGGTTTAATAAAACAAAATATTTTTATTAAATATTAAAGATAAAATTTCTGTTAGAATATTTCTTAAAAAACTTTATATTATGGCTTTTGGAAAATAAATATTTTTATCTTTGAAAAATATCTTTCGGATTTTAAAAGTTGTTTGATAAAAATTATATTTCCTATAATATAGGAATCAGTTTTAAAGAATTAAAAAGAAACGCGTGCAAACTGGAATACTATCAAACAGCTAGTGGAGTATTTTTAGGAAGTGGWTGAACGYATAAATRTGTTGCATGGTGATCGTGTGTTAAGGTATTGCATGTCAAGTTCCACTACATGGTATCACTCCTACAAGATAGGGAGTAATGTGGTAGTGGACTTTCTGCTTGGCTTTCACGCGAAATCCATACTCTATAAATACTACTAAATCAGAAAGAAAAAGATACACAACATAGAGAGCAAAGAAATCAATCAGCATTTTCACATTGTTGCATAGTTTTAGATATTCTTTTCATAGAGTTGTAAAAGTGCTTCTTTCTGCGTATTGAAGTGAGGGTGTGTGTATCAACCGAGGGATTTCAAGAGAAATCGAGAGTAAGAGTGTAACCAAAGTGGTTGGTTCGGAGGGTTCAAGAAACTCAAAGTGAGTTGAGAACGAGGTTCAAGAAGTTCCGTGGGAACTGGAACGTGTGTCTAGATGTAATAGGTGTTGCATTCCTTTATAATTAAGACGAAATCCTGTGTTGTATCAGTTCACAGTTTTTCCTCTCTTGGCGTTTGTCTTGAGAGTTTTGTGTTTGGAAACTCTTGTCTCAAGTTTCTTTTGCTTAAGTTTTTTTAATTCCGCGAAATTACTTAAGTTCCTCACAATACAATTCACCCCTTGATTGTTAGATCGGTCCAACATTGGTATCAGAGCTTGAGTTCTTGTAGAAGTCAGGAACCTGAGGGAACTGAACGTGAAGAGCTAGCTGGAAAGATGAATTAACGCGAGAAAAACTGGAAGAAGGATATTCTACTCAACGTCCTCCATGTTCAATGGGAAATTCTATTCATACTGGAAGAATAGAATGGATATTTTCATCAAGGCAGAAAACTACCAGGTATGGAGAGTACATTGAGGTTGGTGATTTTGAAGTCACCAAACCGTCAATAATGAGGTAGTTTTAAACCTATGTCTAATATGAAAAAGAAGATTTCGACAATTGGAGCTTAATGATTTTTTATGCTGTTAAAATTCTCCATTATGGTCTTGGACCCCATGAACACAATCGTGTCATGGGTTGCAAGAATGCAAAGGAGATATGGGATTTGTTAGAAGTAACACATGAAGGAACAAATGAAGTTAAGCGCTCTAAAATAGACTTACTGATGTCTAAGTATGYACGCTTTGAAATGGAACCAAAGGAAACTATTCAAAATATGTTTACTAGATTCACTAATATTACTAATGAATTAGTTTCTCTTGGCAAGCATATTCCTACTGATGAACAGGTTTGGAAGATTCTTCGAAGTCTTCCTCAAGATGAAAGATGGAGGGCTAAGGTAACTGCACTCCAGGAAACCAAAGACTTCACCAAGTTCAATATTGAACAATTGGCTGGATCTCTCATGACTCATTGGTTGCACATTGGATCTAGTTCAAGCGAGCTTAACAAAGGTAAGAACTTGGCATTGAAGGCTGAGGAATCTGAGGTTGATGAAGATGATGCTGCCATGCTGGTAAGGAAATTTAAGAAAATGTTTAAATCTAACAAATACTCTAAGAACTTTGTCAAAAAGATAGGAGCACCAAAGATTGATCAGCCATGTCATAGATGTGGTGCAACTGATCATTGGGTGAAGAACTGTCCCCTGAATCCAGACAAAGAAAAAGGTAAGATGAAGTACAATAGCAAGGGTGCAAGAAACTTCAACAAGTCAGATATTAGGAAGGCCGTGATTGCTGCATGGGGAGAATCTGATGGTGAAGAAGACGAAGAGTCCCCTGAGGATGAAACTGCTCATCTCTGTCTTATGGCCAAGAATGATGATGAATCTAAAGAAAAAGAGGTATATCCTGATCCTAAGAAGTTACTTACATACTCTAAACAAGACCTAATTGATCTTATAATTYAATATGATGAAGACTGGAGGTATGTCACCAAAAGTCTGAATCAATCTGAAAAGGCATTAAACGCTTATAAAGATCATTGTTCCTGGATAGAGAATCATAGAACTGATGTTCAAAATA
>SNQN01003208.1:0-23172 GCA_008642245.1 Bassia scoparia
AAAGCACCTCGATGTAGTACCAAGCCGCGCGCCCGCTATACGCTGAGGGCGCGGCCCACGTCCTACAGCATGGTTTTGAGTATTTTTTTTGGTAAGTAAGGAAAATTTTATTGCTCAACAACGATTACAACCAAACATGTCCATAAGATAGGATAATACAAAACAAGCTAGAAAATAGCAAAATAAGAAATCAATGCCTAACACATTACAAAGCAAAGTACGATCTTTACGCTTCATTTTACAAGCTTGAATTTTTCTAACTCTAATGTGTAGAAAATATTGGACTTGTTGCAGATTATAAGAAATAGAGTAGACTTCTTGTAACCAAAATGCTCTATTTCTTGTTAGCCAGAGCTGGTAAATACCACCAGCAACCGAAGCACCAACAATGCGTCTATGCAGTCTAGTCATCTGCTTGCCCCTCTTAAGCCAACTCACAAGATGAGAAAGACTCCTGAACTGTACAGCCACCTACAGCCAACCAAAAATAGCTTGCCACAGTAACTGAGCATAATTTTGAGCATTATAATTGCAACTTACAAGTGAATTTCAAGTTTGGAGTAGTAAACTTACTTGAACTTAGGATTTGATGGGCAAGCAAAGCCTTCCCAAGCGATTCCAAGGTGTAGCAATGGAATTTTGGGAGAGTTTGAAATAGACAAAGCAAAGAGCAAATGACAAATGAAGCTAAAGTGCAATAATAAGGCACGATTTTCGGCCAAAATACTCGAAGTATTGGGCTAATTGCGCCCAGTTTTGAGCTATTTTTAGCTTGAAAATCGAGCTTCCTCGTGGGACGACTTGTGTGCGCGCAAAATCCGTTGCGTTCAAATTTCGTTGGTATTTCCTGGGAGTTCCCACCAACTTTCCAAGTCATGCAAAATGACCAAAATGCTCCTAAGCAAGCAAAATGGGCCCGAAAGTCGTCAAATCACTACAAAAATACACCTACGAAGCTACGACAAGCCGTAAGCGAATGCAATGTCATAACGAAGTAATAGCCACGATCAAGTGAAGGTCGAAAGCAAAACAAAGTCAAAGCGGACAGTCCCCATTCGAAGTCGTATCATCCTTGCACGGGCCAAGCGTTAGCCCAATTGTGTACACGCAATGCGAGCATTTACTAAAAGACATTACTATACGCAATCGTGGCTAAACGCGACGTTACCTCAAGTTTAATTCTCCTGAACGACTAGCCGAGTTGGGATACAATAGATCAAGCACGCACCAGCAAAAAGACATTGCTATACGCAATCGTGGCTATACCTGACGTTACCTCAAGTTTAATTTTCCCGGACGACTAGCCGAGATGGGATACAGCAAATCAAGCACGCACCAGCAAAAAGACATTCGCTATACGCGATAGTGGCTATACGTTGTGTTACCAGTTTGTTAATCTTCTCAAATGACTAGTAGAGATGGGATAAAGAAAGTTCAATCAAGCAACAAGTCCGAACGGAGGCATCGATATGGACACCATTTCATCTTTCCCCAAAGAGGTCCAACGGAGGCTTCGATACGGGCACCACAATAATCCCCCAAGAAGTCCTAACGGAGGAATCGGTGTGGACATTGAGAAATAGTACCCTAGGAAGTCCTAACGGAAGTATCGAGGCGGACAACCTATTAGCAGAAAATCCCCAGTGGAATTAGAACCATAGCTGGAAATTCCTCCAAAAGATCGAAGCACGGAGCCTTGGTGGAATCAGAACTATACGTAGAAATGTAAGAAAAAGTGTTAGAAACAGAGACAAACAAGCAAGCAGCGTGCAACCACAGGTGCAGGTAAAACTAACGCATTTGTTTTCCAGATACCGGGTACATTGGCTTCCGTTTTACGAGATTTTACTCTCTACAAACTCAACAAAAGTGGGGGCTTCTGTAGATACAAATATTTTTCCCTAGCCCAAATAGGCCAATGATAAGATACCCCTCGTAACACACAAGTCAAATTGAGAGAGCTAGGACCTAAAAAAGGCAGATTCCCTTACACCGGGCACCTATTCCAGGTATTTCGCACCTCAAAAATAATTTTTAATCTTCATATATTTTTTAACTTATTTTAAAACATTTTTCTAGAATTCTTTGGAATTTTTTTGATTTTTTTCTAAGCATTTTTGGCAATTTTCGGAATCGTCAACATTTTAATTAATTTTACAATAATTAATTAAATTATGAATGCAATTCCAAAATTCATAAAACATTAGCACAACACCCTACTCTTCACAAGGAATTTTTTACATATTTTTTCCATAATTTTTCGATTTATGGTATTATATTTATGAATTTCTTAAGCAAAAACGCAAAACTCAGCATAGCGGGCCATCTTGGGATTTTTTCCCTGAGACACGCATCTCGTGGAAACCGACAATCCCAAGCATCGTGGTAATATCAACCCTAATCAAAATAATATCAACCGTGATCGTATAAAATCGCGTATATATTTTATACAATTTACTACTATAAAAATCATCAAAGAAACCGTTCAAAAATGGCCTGAGAGACCACTTTACAACACGTTTATATTTGGCACGTCTCTTATGTTAAGAAATCAGTTTTTGTTTTTGGTTTCTTAGCTCAATATAAGGGATAGGTTAAAAATGAAAACCGGTTTCTTTGCCCTGATTTAAGAAACCATTTATAATTTAAAACCTGTTTTTTGATATACCTAAGAAACCAGTTTTCCTTAAAACCTATTTCTTAGATAGGGACAAAGAAACCAATTTTTTTAACAATTGGTTTCTTAGTTAATTTTTATATAAAAAATAAGTATTAATTTTATGGTTAATGAATTGTTTATCATTTTCCTACATTTTCGAAAATGAATCAAAAAATTGGCATTATTCAAATTCAAAATTTCAAAATTAATTTAACCTCTACCCCTTGTAGAAGATTACATTTGGGTAAATTTTAATAATCCAAAAGTTACAAATCAACATTAACTATACAATAGTTCACAGTTCATAATAAAATTGAGGTCGCATCAACTATGAACTCCATAATCTTTGAAGTTAGTTTGGAACTCTGGATTCATCTAAGCAACAAGATATTTCTTTTTATTCTCCTTTTCCTCGCATAACTATGTTGCTCAATCTATTAAACAAAATGAAACATTGTTAAGTAGAGAGAAACTCAAAATTAAATCTCAAAACTAAAATAAAGAAACAAAAATTAAAAATTCTCAAATTAAAAAAACGAATAAACTAGAACAAAACAGAACCAACTAAAATAGAACAAACAATCCAAAATTATTGGAAAATTTTCCAGTTTTCAAACGAAATCCCAAAAGTCACACAAAATACCCCAGGAAGAAAAACAAGAACAAAAGACCCTAGAAGAAATTAATAAACGAAATGCAGATATTCGAAAACGAAAAAAAGGAAAATCAATGAAATTTGTAGAAAATTCGAGCAAAACAAAGGAATTCCATGAAAAACAAAGATTAGTACTTAGCTCTGTTAAATTGGAGAAAAAGAAAATGAAATACAACCAAAAAAATGCATTAGGATAGCAATAGAAAATTACCCGCGAAATTTCCTCTACATATTAAACAATTCAATCGAAATTCTTGTTGGATGAAAATTAAAATTCTTAAGTAATAATCTGCGATAAAAATCAAACAATAGTAGTAATTGAATGATGGTTTTCAATAGAAGGAAATAAAGCGTGAAAAAATTGAGAAGGAAACAAAAATATGGGGAACAAATTTAGAAGATAAGGTAAGGAAAGAACATGAAAAATAAATAAGGGGATAGAGCATTAGAAAGCTCTAGAATTCAAGTCGGCTCGTAAGCATGGTATATATCATTTCATTGATTTCTAAACACTTGTGGTACAAAACAAATTTGAAAATCAAAATGTAATATAAACCGGGCTTTATTATATCTAGTCTCTTTGCTTTATCAATGCCACCGGTTTTGCACTATACCTTATTTCTTACCCTAAGATACTAGATTTATGAATAATCTAGTCCCTTATTAGTGATATCTTAAGTCATTTTTGTAGTAGTGATTATATTACGATATTATTTCATTACAATCTCGCTATTCGAGGTAAAGCAATCTCGAATATCGCAATAAAATCCGACACAATCGCAATAATATCGAATAATAATAGTATAACAACACGTATGATTATATTACGATTATATTACGCTATTATACAATTGCTATCAAGCTATTCGAGGCAAGCAAATAGGCAAAAATGCAAACCTTTTTTGGGCACAATTGCGAACAGTTTTAGGCGTAATTACGCCCATAACTTGCCTGTTTTAGGCCGATTTTGACCCTTGCCTACAAATAGGCAGCCTTCCTCGTTCATTTCACGAATTTTGCAACCTGGGACAAGCACTCTTCGCTTTCACTCGTCTGATTCTCTCTCACTCTCTATCAAAAACTCTTTCAAACTCATTCAAACACATTCCAACACAATTCAAACACATAAAAGTATATTCAAAGGCTCTTTTGCAATAAATCTAGGAGGTTTTCAAGGGTTCTAAGGTTTGACAAGGGTTCCTAAGGTTTAGAGGCAGCGTTGTTGGTATCCGACATCGTGTTGCGAGGTAGGTTTAAGGTCAACATCTCAATACTAAACCCCCTTTTGCATGCTTGTTTAGAAATTTGACTTTCTATGTAATACTAATTAACACAAGATTTGACAATTCAAATTAAAAGCAACATTAAGGCATAACCTTTCAATTCCTCGTACGAGTGCTTGCATGCTTGGTTCACAACTATAATATGCTTTAACAAAGACGTACAAATTTCGTGTTTCACCCCTAATAAGATAATTATGGGCAACCGGCATTAGGCTTCTGGAATACGAAATTCTCTACACATGCCACAACACAATAGACACTATTTGCATAGTATTTTGTTAAAAAACTCACCTAATAATTCTGCATGCTTGGGGTTTAAAACGGAAAACTGTTTGTTGTTGTCTTTGAGACAATGAACTCGCAATAACTGAGTAGAGGCCGCTGGATGCGCGGGGGGGGGGGGGGGTGTTGTGCACTACTTCACCCTTACCCTTGTCCCCTAATCCAGACTTTCGGTGCACTACCAGACATAGAGTCCTTCGCCCTGCTTTATGCAATTATAGGCAAGGCTTAAAACGAGTTCCGCAGCTTCCCAAAAGAAGTGCGGTGGCGACTTCCTCTACTCATTTCGAGTACAAACACACAACTCCAAGCATACACACAATATGCAAAAGCAAGAATTCAATTCTAGCAAACAAACTGAGCCGCCTTTAAAATTGTACCCACCGAAGTACAGGAACCGGACCTAGTCCTGCCCGGTGATGCCCTGGAGCCCGTACACATCTCAATTCGCAAAAATGCGCATTCGGAGTCACTTCAGACAAGCTCCTAGGTTTTATTATCATCTATCGAGGCATCGAGATTGATCCAACAATGATCAAAGCAATCATGTCACTTAGGCCACCGCAAAATGAAAAGGAGATCTGAGGGTTCTTGGGTCGACTCCAGTACATCAACGGGTTCATATCCAAGCTCACAATGCTTTGTGAACCCATCTTTAAGAAATTTTAAAAAAAGGTGCACCCAAGAAATGGGATGATAGTTGACAAAACTCTTTAGACAACATCAAGGAATATCTCACCAATCCTCCTATGTTAGCTCCTGCTCGCCCTGGGCATCCATTACGACTCTATCTTACAGCAACAAGCACCGCTACTGGAGCAATGCTCGCTGCAGAAATCGATGGCAAGGATAGTGCTATCTACTACCTCAATAAGAAGTCCCTTCCGTACGAGGAACGATACTCTGCCCTAGAGAAACTATGCTTGGCTTTAGTGTGGGCATCGCGAAAGCTTCGACATTACTTGCTCACACACACTGTGTTCATTTTATGCAAGGGGGATCCTTTGAAATACCTCTTTGAAAAGCCAGCAGTTAACGGACCCATGTCTAGATGGATGGTTATGCATGCCAAATTTGACCTTAAGTTCGTGCCTCAAAAAGCCATCAAAGGTAATCTTGTCTCCAAATTCTTAGCAGACTCTCCAGCTGAAGTCCTTCCTTAGGACCTTGACTTTCCCGATGAGGAACTTATGATGACCTAGGAAGACAGTTGGTCGTTATACTTCGATGGTGGATCTAATCAACAAGGATGTGGAGTTGGAGTGCTTCTAATCTCACCACGAGAGGAGCAAACCCCAATTTCCGTCAAGCTAGACTTTGACGTCACTAACAATGCGATAGAGTACGAAGCATGTATTCTAGGTCTGCAAGCTGCCGTTACACTTAACGTTAAGAAGTTACGGGTATATGGTGATTCCTCCCTAATCTTAAACCAAATTTTAGGACGATGGAAGGTACAGAGTGAAAGCCTTACTCCGTATCAGTCTTATCTTGAGAATATTGCATCCTAGGTAGATGAAGTCGAATACACCTACTTGCGATGCGAAGACAATCAATTTGCAGATGCACTAGCAAAGCTCGCATCCATGGTGCGAATTCCAAGTTCAGTGACCCAAATGCCCTCATTCATTGAACGAAGACAGGAACCAGCATACGTCTACAATTTAAAAGGAACAAATGAGGTGCCCAACCTCGATCCGGAAGAGCCATGGTACAAAGACATCAATGACTACTTAGAAACCGGCGAATACCCTTCTAGTGCAACCAAAAAGCAACAAAGTGATCTAAGGCATCTCGCATCTCAGCACTTACTTCAAGGCGGAGAACTCTACAAGCGCCACTACAACAGTCTCTGAATTTGACCTTAAGTTCGCGCCTCAAAAATCCATCAAAGGTAGAATTATCTCCGAATTTTTAGCAGACTCTCTAGACAAAGTCCTTCTTGAGGAATTTGACTTTCGAAACGAGGAACTCATGATGACCGAGGAAGACAATTGGTCATTATACTTTGATGGTGCATCTAATCGAAAGGGATGTGGACTTGGAGTGCTTCTAATCTCACCACAAGAGAAGCACACCCCAATTTCCGTCAAGCTCGACTTTGACGTCACTAACAATGCCGCATACGAAGCATGTATTCTGGGATTTCATGCCGTCGTTGCACTAAACATTAAGAGATTGCGGGTATATTGTGATTCCTCACTTATCATAAACCATATTTTAGATCGATGAAAGGTACGAAGTGAAAGCTTGCTCCGTATTAGTCCTCTCTTGAGAACATTGCATCCAAGATAGACGAAGTCGAATACACCTACCTACAGAGCGAAGACAGTCAGTTCGTAGATGCAATAGTAAAGCTCGCATCTATGGTGCGAATTCTGAGTTCAGTGACCCAAATACCCTTAGTCATGGAAAAAAGACAAGAACCAACATACGTCTGCACTTTAGAGGAAACAAATGAGGTGACCAACATCAATTTGGAAGAGCCATAGTATAAAGACATCAAAGAGTACCTAGAAATTGGCGAATACCCTTCTAATGCAACAAAAAAGCAATAAAAACCTCTAAGGCGTCTCGCATCCCAATACCTACTTCAAGGAGGGATACTCTACAAGCGCCACTACAATTGCCTTCACCTACTTTGCAATAGTAAACAAGTAGGCAAAACGATTATGGAGCACGTCAATGACGGGAATTGTGGCACCCACATGAATAATAGGCTCCTGGCCTCTAAAATCATCAAGTTGGGGTACTACTGGATCACCATGGAAAGGGATTGCATGCAACACGTCCATACATGCGACACTTGCCAAAAATACTCCAATGCGCAGCATGCTCCTCCGTCTCTCCTATCCACATTTGTCTCTCCGTGGCATTTCTCTACATGGGGACTTTACATAATAAGGAAGATTATGCCACCTTGGCAAGGAGGTCATGAATTTATACTTGTGGCCATAGATTACTTCACAAAATGGGTCGAAGCAGCGTCATATGCAAAGCTAAAGGCTAAGCACGTGGCAAATTTCTTATAAAACAACATCATTTGTCACTATGGATTCCCTCACGAAATCATTAGTGACAATGGCACCCAGTTTCAAGCAGAATGTGCAGATCTGATTGTCAAATATAAGATTCAGTTCAGCACTACAAGTCATCCCCATACAGGCCACAAGCTAATGGGGCAGTTGAAGCAGCTAACAAAAATCTCAAAACATTTATCTCTAAGATGACTGAGAATTATGGAGATTGGCCGCAAAAGCTATACATCGCTCTATGGGGTTATAAGAGCCCTATTCGCACTTCAACGGAAGCTACTCCTTTCTCACTAGTCTATGGTGCCGAAGTTGTTCAACCAGTAGAACTAGAGATCCCGTCTCTATGCATTGCCCTAGAATACAAGATCCTAGAAGTGGAATGAGTAAGGGAAAGATTCGACGAGCTAGCTTTGCTCGACGAAAAAACGGCTAACAGCCTTGCATCATGTGCAAGCATACCAAAAGAGGGTCGAACGGTACTTTAATCGGCGAGTCAAGTCACGAGGCATCAAAGAAGGTGGTTTGGTTCTTAAAAGACTTCGCAAAACAGTCCTCGATCCTCGGGGCAAGTTTCGTCCTAATTGGGCAGGTCCTTACATTGTCAAAAACATCTTGCCAAAAGGGGTAGTTCAACTAATGAAAATGAATGGTGATAATTTCTACAGCCTCACCAACTTAGACCAGCTTAAAAAGTACTATGTCTAAGACATACACGCGCACCGCGTCTCAGCAACACAATAGCATCATGCATCAGAACTACGGATGGCCTGATTCCTTATGGGCTTGGCCAAAATAACAAGTGCTCTGCTTTTTATAGGATTAGCAAGTGAACAACAGTCAAGCGGCAATTGGACGAAGTTTTCTTCAACATGCTCAAAATAAGCACAATGTATAGAAAGCTCTGCTAGTTTATAATTTATTACTACTTGTAATTAAAATTGAACAACTACAATACAAAAGGAAACTTCAAACTCCAAGTTCACTTATTACATGCAAAGGCGGCTCACAGGCTTATCGCATTATTAACTCATAAATAAACAAACATTAAATTAAACAGGAGTTGTGGAAAAAACCAATCACTCCTTCTTCTCCTCTTCTCGGTCCTTGGCATCATCCTTCCTTGCACCCGAACTCTCACCTTTAGGCTTGCCCACCCATTTGCGTCTCTTAGGTCTATCCTCCGCAACAGCCTTCCCTTTACCATTTGCATCACCTCCAAGCACCTCTTTAAGCCCAAGTCTTCTTTTAGCAACATTTGAGTCAATCCTTAAAGGATAAAGTCTTTCAAGCCTACTCCAAACTGGCACCTTCTTAGGACCAAGTTTTTCCTCAGCGGAAACAGGTCTGGACTTAGCATTAGGGGTCTCAATAGAGTCACAGCCCAAATTTCTTACTCTTGGCATGGTCCTTCTGCTCCGCAGGTCTTGCCTAAGCACGACCCATCACTTTAGTGGTGTTCATCCAAACACAGTAGTGAGCAGAAATCTTGTGGTCACCTTGACAAGTTGGCTCACCTAAAGTGTAAAATGGGATTCCTAGTATTTCTCCAACTCTATTGCATTGCCGGAATGCAAGCGCTTGTCCTTAGGACGAACTGTGTCAACGCTGGGAATAAGCTGAACTTTCCCAAACTGTCTCATCACCCTTGAGGGGAAATAAAAGGTCAGCATGGTCAAGCTAGCCACACGCACATATGGAGACAAGCGAGTATGCACCATACTCCTAATACCCCACCCAAGGACAGTCCACTACACGAGAATGTTGTGGTCAACAAGGATAAGAATCCACTCATGCTGAGATTTGTTGACATGGACCCTCTTTCGGGAAAAGAATCCCTTTGCAGAGTATTTGACAGGATTATTGGGCGCCTCAACTAGGCTCAAAAGCTCCATCAGCCAAAATTGTCAAAAAAACAACATCATGTGCGATATTTAGTCATCACATCAGTAAACAAGCAATGATATTTGTATAAATGCACTATTTTGCAAATGTTCAGACAAAAATATTGTACCTGCTGCAAAACGTCGCATCTAGACAAAGGCGCATGCGCATCCTTTTTAAGACGGTCAAGAAACATGAATTACTCCCCCGTGCACAACGTCATAGGTGTACGGCTAGCCTCGCATTGCTCAACAATAGAAATTACGCTAGCATGACCAACATTCGGCTTGCCATGAACAAATACGAAGTGCGCAAACAAGCAAATCATAATTGCACGTCTACGGTAAACTTTACAGCAAGAGGCATCACTAGCAATATAATCAACTATGGCAAGCAAGTCAATTTCCCGACCATGCACTATGTGTCGTGAAATAATTGGACTAAGTCTCAAATATTGCTCATATTCGTCAACAAAATACTCAGCAATATTAGGAATGCAAGGGAGACTTACAAAAGGCCAAGCAATAATAGCACTTTGCTCCTCAGGCAAAAGGAATAATTTCCCTGTCCCGAAGACGAAAGCAATGCATTAATGGGTCCCACAGGCTTATAGCTGCATAAAGAAAGCTTATATCTAGGCTTGCATACCTTAGAGTTAAGAGAACATCACAATTAAGCCTTGCAAGGTCCTCCATTTTGCGAGCATCCAAGTTTCGAAGAACAACTTTCAAAGCATTAGCAAAATCTCTCTCCATTTGATTTGTTGCAAAAGTCATTGATGTAATGAATTAAATAAAGTATAAGCAATGTAAGAGAGGTTTTAATCCACTACGGACGTTGTAATGAATGAGTTAGGGCGAATGCAAACACCTATTTATAAGCAATGGGGCCACACAAACTTGCCAAAAATCAAAAATCGAGCAAAAGCAGGCAATTGCTACGCGTAATTGCACCCAGTTTTGGCCTATTTTGGCCCACTTTGCTCCTTTTCCTTGCTCCTAAGCACTTTGCCACATAGTTCTTGGTTCATCCTTGATTCTTCCCAGCATTTTCAAAGAAAGATGAGCCAATATACGCCTCAACAATGCAATGCAACATATACAACAACACAAGATGATCGACGTTGTCATAGAAGTTTAAATACATGCATTGCATATAGTTAGAAGGTTGGATTTTGCAAGTCATAATCAACACTCGGCATTATAAAATGAGGTTTTTCTAGAGTCGTACACAAGTGTAGGCATATTTACACAAGCACTCGAGTCTAAGATAGAATCAAGTGAAGTCGAGTCAAGTTTAGAAAAAGTCAACAAATAAGTCTAAGAAGGTCTAAGCTAAGTCCTAAAATCAACCAATGCAAAGCTAGAGTCACCCCCTTTCCCTACAAGTGATAGGTACATCTACTGCTCGAGACACGTCGAAAAGCCGATTGAAGCTAGCACTTGCAAAGAAACTCGTCCTGCAACTCATCAGGGAAAGAAACTACAGAAGGGGTCCCTGGTACTATGAATTGGGTCGAAGGCCCGGGCGGAGAATGAGTAGTCGAAGCGCCGCTCGTGAACCTTATGCCCGACAAGGTCGAAGTACTACCATGGTTGGGGACTGGTCTCATCCGTACATTGTAGTCGTCGTGACCCTGCAAAGAATTGAAATTACAAGATTTGGTGTGCTTACCGAGTCTCTTAGCTGGCCATAGGAGTATCTCCAAGTATCTATCACTCCTAGCAGCCTCACGACGCCTTCCCGAGACATCTAATTCACAAGTCAAGCAGGTCAGCACATGAATGAATATTGGCATCGAAGGACGAAATCAAGCAAATAAAGCGTCCCTTACCTGGCCAACATAAAGGGGCATCGAGTTCCAAGCATGACTAGCAACTAGAGGGGCACGCAGGCTCAATAAACTCGTCCAAGCCAGGACGAATCCTCAAGTCAGCAAAGGGGATCTCCCCGAGTTCGTAGTCAGGCTGCACAAGCCAAGCTAAAGTTAGTGCACAATTAACGTGAAGCAAATGTAAAGAAAAGGGGGGCTATACCTCGACAAATGTAAAGAAAAGGGGGGCTATACAATTAACGTGCACAATTAAAGTTGATAAACAAGACTCATACCTCGACAACTAGCTCTATTTGGGTGGCTAGGTGCTCTTCGATAAAGCGCTCATAGGCTTCCTGACCCCTAGCACCTAGCAATAGCTGGTACTCCACTGCCTCACCATGGATCAATTCATTATACAATGCAGTAACTAACAGATCCGCATCCATCATAGTGTCTGGAGGATCAGAACAATTATGCTGCCTCAGCACACACTCACCAAGGTACCAAATAGGCCCTTGAGGCCCTAAAAGATACATCACCTTTTAGCAAGCTCGACTCTAAGCAAGAAAAATGAGCCCAAAAGTCATTAAATTACTACAAAAATACACGTACAGAGCTATGACAAGCCGTAAGCGAATGCAAAATCAAGACGAAACAGTAGCCACGGTCAAGTGAAGATCGAAAGAAGATCAAAGTTAAAGTACACATTGCCAAGTCGAAGTTTCATCATCCTCACAAAGGCGAAGCGTTAGCCCGACTATGATACACGCAACGCAAGCACATACAAAAAGACATTGCTATACGTAATCGTGGCTCTATGCGACGTTACCTCTATTTTAGTTCTCCTTGACGACTAGCCGAGATGGGACAAAGGAGATCAAGCACGCACTGGCAAAAAGATATTTGCTATACGCGATCGTGGATATACGCGGCGTTATCATCATATTAATCTTCCCGGACGACTAGTCGAGATGGGATAAAGTAGATAAAGCACGCACGAGCAAAAAGACATTCGCTATACGCGATCGTGGCTATACGCGACGTTATCATCATATTAATCTTCTCAGACGACTATGCAAAATGGGATGAAGCAGATCAAGCAAGCACCAGGTCCAAATGGAGGCATCGATACTGACGTTCACAATAGTTTCCCAAAAGAAGTCCAAACGGAGGCATCGATACGGACACCATTTCATATTCCCCGGCAAGTCCTAACGGAGGCAACGATACAGACACCGCTAAAATTCCCTATGATGTCCTAACGGCGACATCAGAGTGGACATAGAAAAAGAAATTCCCCAAGAAGGCCTAATAACAGAAGCATCGAGGCGAACAACCTGTTAACAAGATACACCGATGGAATCAGAACCATAGGTGAAGATACTATAACCTCTCACAAAGATCCCTAGTGAAATCAAAACCATAGGTCGAAACAGAATCAGTACTCGCAAGAACCGCCAGTGGAATCAAAACATTAGGCAAAAGCACAGAATCACCTGTGGAATCAGAACCATAGGTAGAGATCTTCCCAAAAGTCACCGGTGGAATCAAAACCATACGTGGAGCCACAACCAATCCCCATTGGAATCTGAACCATAGGTGGAATCAGAACCAGTACTTGTTGGTAGAATCAGAACCACAGGTAGAAGAGAAAATAACCAGTGGAATCAGAACCATATGCAAAAGCACGGAATCACCAGTGGAATGGAAACCATAGGTGGAGATCCTCCCAGAGGTCACCAGTGGAATCAGAACCATAGGTGGAAAGACAACCCACTAATTGCCAGAGAAATCTAAACCATAGGCAGAAGCGAAAATTGCCAGTGGAATCCGAACCATAGGCGGGAGTTTAATATCGCTAGTGGAAACTAAACCATAGCCGGAATCACGCAATCCCCGGTGAAATCAGAACCATAGGTGGAAACGTAAGCAAAAGCATCTGCAACAGCGACAAGCAAGCAAGCAAGCAACATGCAACCGTAGGTGCAGGTAAACTAACGCATTTGTTTTGCAGGTATCGGGTACTTTGGCTTTCGTTTTATGAGATTTTCCTCTCTACAAACTCAGCCAAAGTGGAGGCTTCTCTAGATACCTTCATTGGTGCGTAGACCAAGATAGCCAATGATAAGACACCCCTTGCAACACACAAATAAAATTGAGAAAGTTAGGACCTTGTCAAGCCCTAAAAAAGGCAAGTTCCCCTACAACGAGCACCTCTTCCAGGCATTTAGCACCTCAAAAAGTTAGCTTTTATTTTTAAATAATTTTAACTTATGTTTAAACATTCTTCTAAAAAAAATTTAGTATTTTTCTGAAGTTTTATAAACATTTTTTTGTTTTTTCGGATTTTCCGGCAATTTAATTAATTTTGCAATAATTCATTAAATTATCAAAATATCCCTAAAATTCATGAAATTTAACACAAAATACTAAATTTCACAAGGTATTTTTACATATTTTTTTCCATGATTTTTCGATTTATGGTTTAATATTTATAAATTTCATAAGCAAAACACAAAACCTAGCGATACGAAACCTTCTGAAACCTCCCTTGGTCGTGGCATGCTCCCCAAGGATGTCCACATTCATCCTCTAGCTTCCCTTGCACGATAATAACACAGTTAAGCAAAAATCATTCTTTACCAAAAACAAAACCGACAAAGTAAGCTAAACTAGGCAACTTTGGACTAGAAAAAAGAGCAAAAACCTTAGGGCAATTACGCCCAGGTTGAGCGCAACTAAGCCCAGGTTTTGAGCATAATTACGCCCAAAATCCTTCCTTTTTTGGTCCTTGCCTATAAATACAACACCCCCAACAGCCATTTTGCAACTTTGGACGCCTCATACAGTTGCTTCTCTGTCTCCCACGTCCAAACTCTCACTCTCTCACACAAATACTCTCTCATACACACATAAAAACATTCAAATACATTCAAACACACTCTTTTTCATTAGATCTAGGAGGTTTTAAGGGTTCTAAGGCTCGACAAGGGTTCCTAAGGGTCCGAAGCTATGTCCATCGTGTTGCAAGGTAGGTTTGAGGCCAACGTCTCAATTCTAAACCCCCTTTTTGAATGCTTGTTTAGAGATTTGACTATCTATGTAAATTTGCATGTAAAATTTACTAATAACTACTTGACAATTCAATTTAAATGCAACCTTAAGGCATAACAATTCCTCGCACGTGTGCTTGCATGGTTCTCTCACACCCATAACAAAAACCAGGAAATTTCGTGTTCTCACACCTAATTAGACAACTATGGACAACCGGAATTAGGATCCTGAGATACAGAATTAACAACACATGCCACAACAAACTAGACACTATTTACATAGTATTATGTGAAACAACCCGTTTAATAATATTGCATGCTTAGGATTTAAAAAGGAAACATGTTTGTTGTTGTCTTTTGGACAATGAACTCGCAATAACTTAGTAGAGGCCGCTAGACGTGTGGGGGTGGTATGCACTAATTCACACTTACCCTTGTCACCTAATCCAGACCTTTGGTGCACTACTAGACTTAGAATCCTTCGACTTGCATTGTGCAATTATAAGCAAGGCTTAAATCGGGTTCCGCAACTTCTCTGAAGAAGTGCGGTGGCGACTTCCTTTACTCATTTCGTGTATAAACACGCACCTCCTGTCATACTCACAATATGCAAAAGTCAAGAATTCAATTCTAGCAAACAAATTGAGCCGCCCTTAAATTGTACCCCCCGGAGCAAAGGGACTGAACCTAGTCCGGCCCGTTGACGCATCGGCGCCCATACACTAAGGAAAGCTAAATTCTAATAAAGATAGATGTTTGTTTGATTGTCTTTTTTTCTTCTGTTCTTTTGCTCCGGCTTCATCAATTTATAGGCCTCAATGGTAGAGATCATGGGTGGTTCTCAGCGGTTATCCTCTGACGGTATCTTGGTGCTCTTTGTTGAATATTCGAATCCCCGTGATTTCCCTCCAAGTCTTCTGTGTCGCTTGATGCTTCATGGGCCTTTTCCTATTGTGTTATTTCCATGTGTGCCACCTCTCCCATAATCCCCTCCAGCGCTTATGTTCTATCTCTAGACTGAGTTATGTGAGAATCATCAGTTATCGCTATTACCGATCTCCTACCTTTGCGGATTATCATCAATTAAAGTTACCACTCCAATTCTTGTTTGCTTTATCATCTATTGGTCTTTAAAGTCAAACGATATTTTTTATCATTAATAGTAGTCTAAGCAGGCATAAGAAGATCCAGCTAGCATGGAAAAAAGACATCATTATACGCCCATCTTTTTTATATGCAACATTATTTCTAGTAGAAAAAAGCTCATATGACGCGACACATATGACGGGGTTCTAAAATATTGCATCATAAAATATGTGAAAAATTGAAAAATCATATATGATGGGGTTTTTTGTAAACCCCATCATAAAATCATAACATATGATAGAGTTTTAAAAAAAACCCATCATATACTTGTTTTAATTTCCCACTAAAACAATACACTTCATTAGACCTTTCTAGTTTCAAGACACGTGACAAATAACACATAACCCAATTAACCCATTTACAAACCCTCTTCTCACTTCTTTTCACATATATGTACAATCTTCTTGGACAAACACACCAAAAATGAGTTAAGCAGGCTTAAACAAAAAGACATCGATAAACGCTATCATTGTTATACACCACATTATATTAAGAATCTTCCTGGACGGACGCACTGAAAAGGAGTTATTAAGAAGGCATAAGCATATCAAGAAGGAATAGACAAAAAGACATCGTTATATGAGATCGATGTTACACCCAATGTTATATGAAAGAATCTTCAAGAATCCACGCATCGAAAATGATTTAAGCAGGCATAAACATATCAACTAGGCATATATATCGGAAACTAATTGGATGGATGCACCAATAAGGAGTTAAGCAGACATAGACAAATCAATCAACCACATACATTGCTAACCTCCTAGATGCCGAAACTGAAAGGGATAAAGCATGGAGATACATAGATAAAACCGGAATTCTTCGACGACGTAAAAAAGGATTAAGAAGGCATAGACACGATAAAGTTAAAGAGTTTGTGCTCTCTCACATAAAGAGTTTATGCTTTCTCACATAAAGAGTTAGTGCTTTCTCACATAAAGAGTTCGGTCTTTCTCAAAATCACTCCCTAGTGTTTTTGGACGAAGACCGAAAAGGACCAGGCAAATAAACAGAAATCACAATCAGCAATTGTGTGGGCGACGGCGTGTCACCGAGACGCACTGGGTCCAGTCCCTCTACCTCGGGGGGGTAAAATTAGATGATGAATTTTATTTTGCTAGAATTGAATTCTTGCTTTTGCGTATTGTAAGTATGCTTAGAATTGTGTGTATTTTACTTGAAACGGGTAGAGGAAGTCGCCACTACACTTCTTATGAGATGTTACGAAACTCGGTTTAAGCCTTGCCTATAATTGCATAAAGCAAGGTCAAGGACTCCATAGTTTGGTCCTGCACCAAATGTCATGAATAACGACACAAGGGTAAGGGTATAGTACAGCACAACGCACCCCCGGCATCCAGCGGCCTCTACTCGGTCATTGCAAATTCTTATAAGAAAGATAACAACAAACATATTTACGTTTTAACCCAAAGCATGCATATTACTATGTGGGTTGTTTAACAAAAATTAATGTAAATAGTGTCTAATTTTTTGTGACATGTGTTGTTAATTCTATATTACAGGCGCCTAATGTTGGTTGTCCATTGCTCATCTTATTCGGCGTGAAACACAAAATTTATCAGTCATTGTTAAAGCATTGTAATGGTGATTGACATGCATGCAAGCATTCGTCTAAGAAATTGAATGTTTTACCTTAAAGTTGCTTTTAAATTGGTTGCCGAATAGTTGTTAATCAATATTACATGAAAAATTACATAGAAATTTGAATTTCTAAATAAAGCATGCAAAAGGGGGTTAGAATTGAGACGTTGGCATCAAACAAACCTTCCAACACGACGTCGTAGATCAAGAACGAGGCTTTGGACCCTTAGGAACCCTTGTAGCACCATTAGAACCCTTATTCGAGCTTTAAATCTAATGTGGTTTTGTGTTTGAATGTGTCTTTGTCAGAGCGAGAGAGAGAGAGTAGAGAAGGACAATAGAACCAGTGAAAGAGAGAATTAAGTCTCGTCCAAGATGCCAAAAACCTTTTAAATAAGTCGGGGTAGGTGCCTATTTATTGGCCAATCTTAAATAAGGGAAAGAAACTTGGGCGTTTTTACACCCAAGTGTTTTGGACCTTGGCGTTGTAACGCCCAAGTGTTTTTGAGTGAGGCGTTGTAATGCCCAAGTTTTGCTACAATATTTTCAAGTTTGTTTTTTGCCTTTTTGTTTTGCGCGTATGAAGAAATAAATTTGAATATCGTATAAAATAAATTTGCGTGATTTTATATGATCACGTCAGATTTGATCTCGA
The DNA here is from genome assembly GCA_008642245.1 of Bassia scoparia. NCBI lineage: Eukaryota > Viridiplantae > Streptophyta > Magnoliopsida > Caryophyllales > Amaranthaceae > Bassia > Bassia scoparia. The sequence goes on from SNQN01003208.1 coordinate 18,068, forward strand.
TTCTCGGGATAATTGTGTTCCTCGGGACGCTCGTTACAAGGAAAAATATCCTGGGATGCTCCGTTTTGTTCGAATTCATGTTTGGCTTTAGAAATTGATAACTATTTTTCCATAAGTTGGAATATTATGAAAAAATATGATACAAATTCCTTGTAAAATTTAGTTTTTTGTGTTAAAATGTTGTAATTTTTGGAGTTTTGTTGTGAATTTAATTATTTATAGAGAAATTAACGAAATTGTTGGAAACTTCGAAAAAATGCAAAAAGGCTTAGAAAAATTCAGAAAAACCTCAAAAATTCTAGAAAAATGTTTAAAAAAAAATTAAAATTAAGGCTTCTATTAGGACAAATTAGCATGCTTTGATTTTTTGTCAGCCTCGATGCTTCCTTTAGGACTCTCTTAACTTTTTATTCAATCGTCTGCCTCGATTTTGCCGTTAGGACTCCCGGGGATTAACTAGTTCAATGTCCGCCTCGATGCCTATGTTAAGAAATCATGGGGAATTGTTGGTGTTATGTCCATATCGACATCTCTGTTTGGACTTACTAGGGAAAAAAAGTAGTGTACTTATCGATGCCTCCGTTTTGACTTGCTTGGGAATAAGATTGTGTCCGTATCGAAGCCTTTGTTTGGATTTCTTGGGGAAGACTGAATTGCGTTCGAATCGATGCCTCCATTTGGACCAGGTGCTTATGCTGGAGAGTTTTTATCCCTTCTAAGCTAGTCGTTTGGGAAAATTAAAGTGATGATAACATCGCGTATAGCAACGATCAATTATAGTGAATGTCTTTTTGCTCATGCTGATGCTTATGCTTCGATGATGAACGTCACGTATAGCCACAATTGCGTATAGAAATGTCTTTTTGTTGATGCTTTGACTTGCATTGCGTATAACTACGATTAGGCCAATGCTTCGTGAAGACGGTGTTGCTTCAATTCTTGATTTTTTCTTTGACTTTGACTTGAGTTTTATCATGGCTATTGCTTTTTCTTGATTTTGTACTTGCTTGTGACTTGGTGTAGCCTTGCAGGTGCATTTTTCGAGGTGATTTGATGACTTTCGAGCCCATTTTATTTTCTTAGTGGAATTTTTGTCATTGTGCATGACTTTGAAAGCTTGTTGGAACTCCTTAGAAGTACCAATGACATTTTTGAATGCAACATGCTTCGCGCGAACAAGTCGACCCAAAAGAATTGGCTCGAAAACGAGCCAAAAAAGGCATAAAAACTGGGTGCTGCTACACTTCGTGCCTCATTTGGCAATTTTGTTTCATTTTCCATTTGACTCTTTGCTTTGTCTTTTGCAAACACTCTCCAAACTACATTGTAGCTTCTTGGAATTGCTTGGAAAGGCCTTTGTTTGCTCATCAAATATCAAATCCAAGAAAGGTTGCTACTTGAAACTTGAAATTCACATGTAAGTTGCAATTTATGATTCAAAACCATGCCATTTGAATATGCCTTGTCAATTTGCGTAATAGAATTGGGCTTTCTTCTTTGCTTGTGTATGCTCAAAATTGTTGAATGCTCTTACTTATTCATGCCTTTGTGAGTCTTTTGCAAATTGTTTCATCAAATATAGTACAAATTTGAATGAGTTATGAACTTGTAAGCCTACTACTTGAAGAAGACAATGAATAGTAGCTTTTTCACGTCCATGCATTGTTGAATTATGCATGTTCCTTGTTAATTGTTGTTTGTTGATGATGGAATATGCCTTCCTTTTATTGTTGATTCCTTTGGTCGTGTGAGTTCGCTAGGGAGAAAAAGTGTTTTTTCCCGCCCTTAAATTGTTGCATTGCTTGCCTATTGCCTCGATTGCTAAGAGAACTGTGCATTCTCCTTAGCCATGGTTGTGTGGATTAGCTGTAAGTCCCTAGGGGTCATTTGCTTCCATGGAAACCTTCGATTTCTAGCAATTATGCAGCCCATTTGTCTTCTGAACCTTTGTTTTGCTTTACTTGTAGCATGCCGACTCTGAGAACGAAAAAGATAATTAGCTCTCGCAATTTATGAAGGTTTGATGATTGGGATAATTCAGAATTGCTTTGCTTCCCAGAAAATAACATATCTAGTCAGCCGAAGAATGGAAGGGTATATGACCTTCGTTTGCCTTGATGCTCTTTGCTTGAGTTAGTTTGCTAACTTTTGTCGAACATTATGAAAGGGTGAATATTCAATTCGTCGGTACAGGACTCCTAAGGTGGTGAGCGACATCTGTTCGTCTACGTTCTTCATGCATCGCCATAGAATGTGGTGTATCCTCGACCATTGTGGCTTTGCTCATTTCATTGGCAACATGTTGAACCAGTCTTATCTGCCTGCGACTAGGATGATGCTCTTTGGATTATTGGTGTAGTTCAAGGATACCACCAACACCTTTCACTTAACGTGTGGGGAGATGACCTTGACCCCTTATGACTTTTCCATGCTGACGGTTCTTGTATTCTTTAGGAGGTAAGTTCCTATTGATAATGAGATAAAGACCTATGATCCTTATTTGGATGACTTGTTGGGGCCTATTGCTTCCAGATTGCGAGTATGTCAAAATGACAAGAGAGCATCTCTAAATGGGTTGAGGGTTTGGAGATGCAAGGTACTATCGACGAGCAGCCTATGAGGATCTTTAAACTGGTGATGCTCGATGCCCCTTTGTGTCTCGACAAGGGTGTTGCGACTAAGCTACAGTTTTGCTTTCTTCCTGTGTTGGAGGACGTTTCAGGGGTACACTCTTAACCCATTACATGCGATCGATTTGTCTTCAAAACGATAGAGAGGTGATCCCTGCGCTTGCTTGTTGTTGGAGGGTACTCAAGGTAGCCTTGCTTTTACCCTTTTCATCCTTTTGTCTTCGTTTCTACATTATTTGCGATTTGTTGACTAACCTCGCTCCTCATGGCCTTAGTTTTGGGTGTACGAGTACTTTCCTCGCATGGGGCTTATACGTGATTTACCGACCGAGACATAGCAAGCTCAATGGCCGGTGATGAAATGGTGGGTTCCTTTGGAGGGAAAATCCGAGAATGGTGGGCTTAAGCAGCCCTGGAGGATCTTTCGCCGGTGTAACTCTGCTCAGGTTAGTTTTAGATTTTTTCTTATGTCTGTGTGCATGATGTTTAGAGAATGTGACTCTAATTTTTTCGCCTTTACATTGGATGGCGTCCTTGGAGGAGAGTTAAAGGACTGAGACCAGGGAAGTTTAGTTTGGCTACTGAATTAACCAAGAATCGGTGTGTCATTTGGGCATTTTAAGGGCCCATATGGTACTTACGTGAGCGTGTAGTGAGACAACATAGCCGCAATGATCAGTTGGTGCCTCATGACCCTCCTGATACGATGATGAATGAGGACTTGTTAACAACCCAGTTAAGCGTGGACCGGAGCCGCAGCGAAGCGATTGAGTGGAAGCCTCTCATCCTAGTTCGAGTACCTAACCCCCAAAGTTGAGTTGGTGGCTGAGGTATGAGTTCTGCTTCTCAACTCTTTTGATTTCTTTCTTAGTTAGTTGTGCACTAACTTGTGTTCTAGCTGGGGCAGCCTGATTATGATGTTGGGGAGATTCCTTTTGCTGATTGGAGAATCAACCTCAGCTCTAATGAATTCATTGTGTCTGCGCCCTTACATACGTGCTAGGCATGCTCAGAGCTCGATCCCACGTGAAGCTGGACATGTAAGGATGCACTGCTAGTTTCTTATAGCTCTTTACTCCTTATTTACTGGTCTAATCAATGTCTTGTGAAACAAATGCCTAGGGCAGGCGTTGAGCGATTGCTAGGAGTCATTGATGCGTGGAGATACTCCTAGTATAGGCTAAGGGGCTTGGTAAGTGCACTAAATCTATTATTTAGATCTCATATGGGTCATAAACACTTTTTGACTTAAAACTCCTTCGAAGCAGGTTCAGGGTGCTCAACAGAGCTGTGACGATGATGATAACTAGGATGGCGATGTGAGGATGCAGTGGGTCTCCACTCAAGGCAGGACTTCGACCTTGTCGAGCATAAGGTTCACGAGTGGTGCTTTGACTTTTCGCTCGTAGACTGTACTCTCGTTTTCGTTTTCCATGCCGTCAAACTTTGACGTTTTGAGCTCAAATTCTCGGTGCATCATGATCCGTAGATGTACTTACCGCTTGTAGGAAAAGGGGAAGTGACTCTAACTTTGTATTGATTTATTTTTCGAACTTTAGCTTAAACCTATGTTGTTCTAGATTTGCTTGATTGACTATGACTCAATTCTAGCTTAGACCAGTGCATGTATACTGTGTAAATAAGCCTAGACTCGTGTTTGACTATAGACATATAGCTCATTTTGTAGTGTTAACCTTTGACTAGGATTTGGAAAAGTCAACTAGCTAGTTATATGCAATGCTTGATGCAGGTGTTTAGGTTACGACAACAACTATGATTCTTTTTTGCGTTGTAGTATGTTTGTGTTGCGTTGAGATGTTGAGGAGAGTATAAGCCAATTCTCCTTTGAAAATTTGAAAAAGAACCCAGGTTAAACCAAGAACTGCTTGCCAAAGTGCATGAGAACGAAGAAAAGAAGTAAAACGAGCCAAATCGCCCAAAACTTGGGTGTTCTTACGCCGAAGAGTCAGGCTTTTGCTTGACTTTTTCGTGTTTAGGAAAGTATTTTTCGGCCCACTTGCTTCTAAATAAGGGTTTGTATACGCCCTAATTCATTCATTACAGTCTTCAAAGTCCATTCAATACCTCTGTTACATTGCTTGAATCTCATTTAATTCATTTCATTGAAGAATTAGTAATAAATCAAATGGAGAGAGACTTTGCTATTGCTTTGATGGGTGCTCATGAAAGGGAGGACCTTGCAAGGCTGAATTGTGGTGTTCTCTTGTCTATGGTATGTAAGTGTAGACACCTAAAAATGTCTCCCCAAAAGAGTAATCAGTGATGCAACATACCGTGTCTCGCGATTGTTTCGACTCAGAAAAGATGCTTTGAACTCATAAAAATTGGAAATACGTGAGGTCATACTCGGAACTATTGAGCAAAGGACAAATAAAAGGGGCAAAAACATTTTCTTTTATTTATTTTAATTATTTTCTATTTTTAGGTTTTCTTTTCTATTTTTAGGATTTTTTA
>SNQN01003208.1:36785-48876 GCA_008642245.1 Bassia scoparia
AACTTGTACACATGTTGGGGGAACAGCTTGTCCTCAAATCCAGGAGGCTGCTCAACATATACCTCTTCTTTCAAGTATCCATTTCAGAAGGCAGTCTTCACATCCATCTGAAACAACTTCATATTCATGTGCGCAGAATAAGCAATTAATATTCTAATGGCCTCTAATCTAGTTACAGGTGCAAAGCTTTCATCATAATATATTCCTTCTTGTTGATTGTAACCTTGCACAACTAGCCTTGCTTTGTTTCTGACTATGGTACATAGGTCATCCAATTTATTTCTGAAGACCCATTTCGTACCAATGACTGACCTTTCCTTAGGCCTAGGTACAAGATTCCAAACTTCATTTTTTTGAACTGATTTAACTCATCTTGCATTGATAGAACCCAATAGGGATCAGTTAAGGCCATTTTATAGTCAGTTGGCTATACACTAGACAGGAATGAATAGAAAGCAAAAACGTTTTGGGAAACACTTCTTCTTGTTTGAATCCCTTTATTAATGTTGCTAATGATTTGATCAAGGGGATGAGAAGAATTGTACTTAAAATTTTTGTAGAAAAATCAGTTTGTGCTTTCTCATTTGTTTGGGAACCAGCAGGATCATGAATCTCTTTGTCTTCCGAGGAACCAGAAGGATTTTCATTCGTGCAGTTTCCCCTTACCTCTCTTACCTCATGTTCAGGAGTTGTTTCATTGTTATCTGACTGATTGTCTATTCCCCCTGAACTTCTTACCTGTCCATCACTTGGGGAACCATCAGGTTTCGGTTCCCTATTTGTATCCTCTTCATCTTCTTCTCTAGGCTCTCCACCATCATTTTTGGTGGACCAGTGGGTGAGCCTAAGTTAGCTTGCTCTTCATTTGGAGAACCAGGAGCATGGTTCCCAGTGAACTCCAGGAGTCCAATAATCTCGTCAGGTTCAACCTGTGCAATCTCAGAAGACATGTTAAACTCATCAAAAACAACATGGACACTCTCCTCAACACACAGAGTCCTCTTGTTAAAGATCTATATGCTTTACTTTGAGAAGAGTATCCGAGAAAGATTCCCTCATCACTCCTAGGGTCAWATTTATCAAGCTGGTTCTTCCCATTATTATGTACATAGCATTTGCATCCAAAGACACGAAAGTATGCAATATTGGGTTTTCTGCCCTTTAGGAGTTCATAAGGAGTTTTCTTTAGTTTAGGTCTTATGAGTCCTCTATTTAGTATATAGCAAGCAGTGTCAATAGCTTCACCCCAAAAACTTTTAGGGAGACCACTCTCAATAAGCATTGTTCTGGCCATCTCCTCAAGAGTTCTATTCTTCTGACTTTATTGGTTTATTGCAAGGGATGGTTTTAGTCCAAATTCTAGCCTAGAAACTCAAAAATGGTGTTGTGAAAGAAGAATAGAAACTCTTGAGGAGATGGGACAATGCTATTGAAGTGGTCTCCTAAGAGTTTTCTGGGTGAGCTGTTGAAACTGCTTGCTATATACTAATAGAGGACTCTAAGACCCAAACTGAAGAAATCTTATGACTCTAAAGGGCAGAAAACCCATATTGCATACTTTCGTATCTTTGATGCAAATGCTATGTACATAAATGGGAAGAACCAGCTTGATAAATTTGACCCTAGGAGTGATGAGGGAATATTTTGGATATTCTCAAAGTAAAGCATATAGAGTCTTAACAAGAAGTCGTGTGTTGAGGAGGTGTCCTGTGTTTTTGATGAGTTTAACATGTTTTGAGATTCAACAGGTTGAACTGATGAGATATTGGACTCCTGGAGTTCATTGGGAACCATGCTGCTGGTTTCTCCGAATGAAGAGAAGCTAACCTAGGCTCACCACTGTCCACCAGAAATCATGGTGAGAGCCTAGAGAGAAGATGAAGAGGTCAAATAGGGAACCAGTCTGATGGTTCTCCAAGTGATGACAGGTAAGAGTTCAGGGGGAAACAATCAACATAACAAATGACAACCCTGAACTTGAGGAAAGAGGTAAGGGAACAAAAATGATTGTATCTCGATCGAAATGGATCAGAGATTCAAGCGTCAAATTGCAATGAATCGACGAAAGGGTGACTCTTTTCACTTAAATTGAACGAGATTAAATGAACTGTGTCTGGTAAACCTTGTCTTATGTTTATTTCTGCATTATATCGAATTTCTTATCTGTTGGTATTTTTCAATGTTTTTATTTTACTAAAGTTTTTTGTCGGGTTTTTTGTTGTTACGATATTTGATTTAGATCTTGTGTTTTTCTGATTTGAGGTTTTGAATTTAGATGATAAATTAATCTGGGTTTTTGCTGAATTTCCAGTTTTTTATTTCAATTCTTTCAGCTTCAAGGTGTAAATCGAAAATTTGATTCCATTTGTTTTTTTGTTATTTTATAAAATTTAGGGTTAAATTCAATGTCGTTTGTTTGCTTGTTTCTGGCCTTTTAATCTTTCATGTTGTTGAATTATCGTGTTCTTACGATTTATTTGACGTAGTGGAACAAGGGATCTATTGTTTCTGGACTTGGCTGCTTTTTATGCTCATTGGGAATATTCGTCATCTGAAAATTCAGCTAAGTAACTTTGGGTGAGCATCACTGCACTTAAATTACAGAAGTTGTGGTTGAAATTAGACATGGGAATTGAGCCTTTTCACAGATTTTGACTTTGTTTGAACTTATTAGTGCACTCTTTGTTAAAGCTGAAACAAGGTTTAAAATAGTTGGGATAGAACACTCTAATTTTATATCAGAAACATTTTAATGCTCAATTCAATCATGAGGATTAGCCCTATATTGTGATAGTGATAGGAATCAGAGTAAACAATGGAATTATATGAGTTTATTCCTTATTTTTTTCATTAAATTTTGTAGGAAAAAAAATGATTGACAGCTTTTGGTTCTAAATTGTTGGAACAACTGTAGTGTCTCAACTGTTGCGTTCACGAAGATGAATAAGGAGTAGTGATGGGATTTTCGATTTCGAATCACAAGGGTGTCAACAATTGTCAATGCAGGGTTTACACTAGTAGCTTCTCCATTGCTTGAGGGAGATGAGTCGGTGGTAGATTGTTAGTTCTTAAGTCCTTGTGGGGGGTAAGTTTTCGTTGAAAAGGTTAAATGTGAAGAGTGCTTTTTGGTGTTGGTTATTAGCATAGGTAAGCAGCACCGGTTGTGCACTTGTGCTCACTTTTCACCGGAGGCAATCTCTTTTTTATTGGAGATAGTTGTCCTAGACACTATGTTTCGGATAGTAAAGGTGGAGGAAAAGGAAGGTAGGAGAGAGGAGGACGGGTAGGGAAGGAGAAATGGATGGCAAGTTGGGGTATATTTTTCCTCCAAAACTTTCCAAATTTGGAGGGAATTAAAAGGAGGAAGGGAGGGAGAAGGATGTATCTCCTCTTCTTCCCCTCCCCCAACCTTTCTCAAACAAGAGAAATTATGCCTCTCCTTTCTCTCCCTTTCATTTTCTTTTTTTTGAAACATAGTGTTTGATATTTTAAAACTCTTTCTTCTTTTGTTGTTCATTGTCATCATTACCTGTCATTTTCTTTTCTTTTTTCATGAACCTCCTTTTCTTCTCAGCTTATAATATTAGCCTGAAGTGTCCTATTATTTTTAGTTTCGGTGTGGACTCTTTGTTATGATTATCTGGGATGTGGATATTTAATTTGATTTGATTAGTTAAGTCAGTTATTCTCCGTTTTGCGCCAATATTAACTTTAATAATATGTAACTGCAAATATAATAAAGACAAAATTTCTATGTGCTTCATGAATTTTGAAATTCTCCCTTTGCAGTGAGTTTGTTTTCGATACTTCTAAATGGTCAAGGGAGTAAATGGATGAGGACTCTTCCAACATTGCTAAGATGTTCAATGCGTTGAAATCAGTTGTTTTTGCTTCAAAACAGGTTCATTACATATTTGTGCATTATTCTGTTAAGTTTAAGCTGAAATTTTTTTCACTTTGTAGGTTAACTGATAATAGCTGCATTATAGACCTCTTTCTTCTTTTATTTAACACTTCTTTTCTTACTTGTGGTAGGGCGATGTAGACACCTTGCACATGTTGTCTCCCCAAATGAGTAATCCGTGATGAAATATACGGCGTGCTCGCGTTTGTTTCGACTCGGAAAAGATTGTTGAACTCACGAAAGTTGGAAATACGTGAGGTCGTACTTCGGAATTATTGAGCAAAGGTCCTTACAAGGCAAATATCCATATTTTCTTTCGATTTTCTCGATAAATTCAAAGTTTTCAAAGGTTTTCAAACAAGATACACTGGGATTCTCATGCTTTTTGATTTTCATCAGTGTGCGTCACATTTTTCTGAATCCGCCAATATTTTTCAAATTAATTTTCTCTGATTTTTCTATGATTTTTATGAATTTTGTATGTTTAATCGCAGAAACGCAGAAAGATACGTGAATAATTAGAAAATACTCGGAAGATACGTGGAAACCTTCTAGAAACAATCCTAGAAATCCTTGCTTGGAGAGCAAGGGTGTCTAGGTGCGTCGAATCAAGGGAAATCAGAATAAAATCGGAGGAAATCGAAATATTTCGAGATTTTTGGAAAAAATACAAATCATTGAGCGTAATTACGCAAGTGAATTGAGCGATATACGTCACGGAGCGTATATACGCTCAACGGAGCGTTATAACGCTCAAACTTAGTATACAATCGGATTTGCCAAAATATGGAAAGGAGATAAGCCGTATATACGCTTGGATGGAGCGTATATAGACTCCACCTGTATATCACGCTATCTCCAGCGTATTATCGCAGGGTTTTTACTGATCGTTTGCCTCGTGCCTATATACTTGCAGCCTTGCTCAGGGTCGGGGAAGCTTCAATATACACGACAATTCACGGTTTCAAACCTTTCAACTTGACACGATTTCATACACTTCAGCCAGTCTGCGAACATCTATACAGCTCTCAAAACATCAAACAATTCTTTTCAATTCAAGCATCGATCTGTTCGAATGCAACAAAGGAAATAGGGTATAGATTGAGATTTACTTCACCAAAAACTCTCTTTTCACTCTTTTTTAATTCTTTTTGTCAGCTTAATTGACTAGCATTGTTATGAGTTTATTCATTAAAGCATGTAGAAACTCACGTTGTTAATCGTTTCATGTAAATGTGATTTTATTAATATTTTCATTGTTTCCATGGTTTTTCTTTGTTTTTTCATTTATTATTATTCATATTTTATGGTCACTACTATGCGTTTGTTTGTTTAATTAGCATTCAATCGAAGGGATTACTTTGAGTTTTTATTCTAGACATTCGATTGTTTGGCAGTGACAGTGGGGAGGACTACTACATATTTGTCCTTACTAACTTCTGTTTTTCATGTTCATGTATATATATTCCAAATCACACTTTTACTATTGGTTCTTATAAAGACAGGAATTTAATTACGTTGTCACATTAAAGTCAGTCAATATGGAGAGCGCGTTTTCAAGGCATTATTACTATTGACTAACAATGTGACGCTTATCCTGTAGAAGTTGTGTTTGAGCTTATATAGCAACTACCTAGTAGTAGGATGGATCTCAAGATCAATCAATAGGCTCTTATGACATTAATTGTTTTGATTTATGGACTACATATGAACCGGTAGAGGCCGGTACTGCGGGCGAATTGGGTTTTAAGATTTATCGTACGCAGTCCGAACCACATTTGGTTGACCTATTTGGTGGGGCATTAAGTTTGACACAATGTTTCGGGCGTCCGTGATACCTTATAGGCACGGTGGCTGATCCCTCATCGCACACACCAACGATTCCAATGCGGATTTCATGGTTCAATTCCATGACATTGAAGCTGAGTACCTTGCCTTAAGGCGGGGCGAAGCCTACAGTTTTTGGCGACTTCACTGGGGAAATCACATTTGGTGAGTGGACAGACATTGAAAGTCTTGTAAGTTCGCATATTCATATCAATGAATTTTTGCTTGTGACCCTCGATAGGCGTCATTGCTTCTAGGCTCTTGGTCTAATAGGGGCTGTCTATGGCTCGAGATCACGTTAAGGGGGGATTTTACCTTGTTTGATGTGGTTACTGGTCACTTGGCTGGTAAGTCTATCCCGCCATGGCGTATGCAGTGTACGTAGATTGCGTGTATAGTAAGGGGTATTCGGCATACATCAAATGTTGTCGGTGGTTGAAATTGGACAGTCTATCTCTTAGGCGTGGTACACTATCGACTTAACCAAGCGACTAATAGTTCCTTTTAGATTCTGACTTAAGTGAATAATTGAATTTTGTTTTCCAATCAATGTGCTTGTTAACTTGTGACTCTTTATTCAGTCAAATTTCTTAGACAAGTACGAGTCCTTAATCTGATGGTTCAAGACTGAAGTTTCGATCATAGGTTGCTCATTCTTTCAAACATTGATAATCTGTTCATTCGATCCAATCAAGAGATCTTAAGCCTGATTAGATTCGACCTTTTTGAACTTAAACTGAAATTAGGTTTTCAATTATTCAATTCAAGACCTTGAAATCTGAATTAGGTTAATTCATTCAACCAATGGCCTTAAATAATGTAATCTAGCATGAACTAGTTCGCTCATAGACCACCTAGGACTTTGATTAAGGCTAGGCCATTCAATTTCAATGCTCGTAGGTTAAGAGGTCTTATTCTGAATTGGCCATCTATGGTTTGATTTATCTTCTCGAGTCTAGCATTAAATCAGATTTAGGTCTAGCCTATTCAAGTCACTTTCTGCGTTCAGTTCCTTAAGTTCCAGAACCTTAGATGAGTAGGTTTTTCTTAAGAGTTTTCAATAGACATCTTTTTTTCGGGGTTCTAAGTGTAATTTCTGATTTCGCAAGATAGCAAAATTCGCACCCAACTTGTTCTCTGGGCCTAGAAGAGTAAAAGAAGCAAACCGACTGCGCTCTGATCAGCCAAAGACATCATGCACATGAACAACGTTATGCTATTCTAGAAAGCTTCGGAGTATGTGAATCTCGGCTTGTGCCAGGAAAAGAGGCATTGGGGAGCTGAAGAGAAAGACGGCAAGAAGAAACTTCGATGTCTGACGGGGAGAGGAGAGACGATGCCTGAACACATTCTCTCCGAAGACTGAGAGGTCAGAAAAGGGTGGAGCACTAGAGAGTTGGCAAGAATATGTCGCGAAATCAAGTTAAGGGGCTGTGTTTGCGTGATTATGAGATTAGGGCCAGTTTCTAAGAGTTTGTCATACTGATTTGCCCAAGTTAAGGGACTGAAGACCTAGAGGACTCGATTTCATATCTCAATGGTTAAGGAATGAGCAAGGTATTCCTTGGTGTTCCTATTAACTTGGACACCCATCATTCCAGGTGGTTAAGACTGAATAGCAAGCTCGATGTTGGGAAATATTCAGAACGAGTTCTAAAGCAGTACGGAAATCGCCGCTTCTGTCGGTCTCTCGTGACTAGAGGCACCAAGCAGGTGAGAGAGAAATTTCTCTACTTTCTCTTATAGATGGGGGAGAAGCGTCAATGACCATGACCGAATGAGAAGACGAAGTTTCGCATGGTCATTCAAGAACTTCAGCCAAGTATGAGAGCACTCAAGTTTCACACCCATTGATGTTCATTTACATGGGCTCTACATAGGTTAGCCCTCACTATTGAGGAAGATGTTCAAGGCCCAAAGTCTAAGGTAGGTGGGGGCCTTTAAAAGAAAGGTGGCTCTCTTTTTCACACACTATATCAATAGCCCACATTAAATGACATATCTTCTAACATCGGCTTTTCAAGCAACAGGCCTAGAGGACACAGGACATTTTCCAATGGTCATGACTTATGAGCAGGCTTTGATAGATTACTGCAAAAGGTGCAATTGCTCTATTGGACACCACTCAGCTCTTTAGATGAAAGAATCTAGAGAATTGGAATCCAATGCTTTGTAAGTTCATTCAAGGAAGGGTCACACCACTGAGAATTGCTCGTTTGAAGCCATAGGATTTCAAGACATGGTTGAAGATGGTCGCCTCCAGTCCTACCAGCGGCGAGGATAAGATCACATCCAAACCACCACTTGCTAACCATGAGTCACCAAGGCGTGGGTTAATGATCCATGCGGTCTTCTCCAGATTGAGTCATGAGTCATAGTCAACTAGCTATGTGTACCATTTCAATTCCTGTCTTTTGAGTCTATTAGTTTTTGAAATAAGCCATGTATGTTTAAATTTCTTTCATCAATAAAATGATTCATTTTGGCAATTATTTCTAATTTTATGCAAGTCTAACTCATTGGCCAAATTGGTTTAACTAATGCTGATTAACTATTTAATTTGAACAATGCAAGAGAGGCCTTCTTTCACATGGTCACAAAATGCCCTCCTTCATTCCTTTGTCAGCATCAGTAATCAAAAACCTTGCAACCTTTTGAGCACAACACTATCAATTGCTATCTTTTTTATACCCACATTCTACTAACCTTTGGACAACGGTGCGTAGGAAAAGACACGTGCAAAAGAAGAAAAAAAAAAGAATAAATGGGCAAAAAAGAAAGCGAAAAATCAAAGTTCAATGCCAGTCGTACAATACAAATCAATGTCAATCCAATGCAAACCAATTCAAACAAAAAGCAAAGTCTAAAATGCAACTGGCGCACCGTGGGTCACTTATAAACTTCGCCTTTTTCAACCTAACGCAAGCTCACATTAACACAAAAAAAGCCTCCAGACACAGAGGCATTGTTCAAATCATTCACAGAACTACGTTGGGTCTGATTCGTAAGGATACGTAGGAAGCTTTCTGAGTTCGAGTGCGCATCAGCATTACATTAATATTTGAAGGCCTTTTTGAGTGCTTTGACTTGCTAGAAATTGATATCGGTTTTGCCAGTCTAGACTGAATAGATCGTTTGAACTACATCATTAGCAACCTCGCTCTAGCACATCATTGAACTTAGCACAATTTGACCTTTTTATTTTCGACCTAGCTCATTCTTTGGTACTTCAAGGACTATTATCATCCAAGAAGTAAGCCACCTGACTTGGTTAGTACATCTTGTTGGGGAACTCATCCATAATCATCTACCTTCTCTATGTTGACTCTGCGTAAACCATTGTTCCAAAGTGTCGTGGGGGGCTCGTTGTCATCATGGCTCCTTAATTTCCAGTTGGGGGCTTCTTTCTCCTAAGGCCTATTGTGTTCAGTCTATTGTATCAGTGGAAATCCTGAAAAATCATTTTGGACGCCTTCATTTCATCAAAGTCAATGTCTCGGCCAATGTTAAGTAAAGTAATCCAAATGTCACTTTCTCAAGTCAACTCTCAAATGAACTCTTCATTGGCACTTGGTACAGGATTAAGACTCTAGTTCGTCTTTTCATGTTAGCAACAGACATAGACTGGACTCTTTCAATCAGACAATTTCCAAATCATGTCTAGAATTCAGACTAGAAAGACAACATTCAAATCATGTCAGAATCAGACTAGCAAGTACTTTCAATCATGTTGAATCAGACCTAGACAAGACTCTCTCAATCATTGTTTGACAGACTAGCAGCCTTTCATGCTCACTTCACCATGTTAGATCAGAACTAGACAGCTCGTTCATGACTCTCTAAACATGTCTAAAACAGACTAGACAGAGGCTCTCTCAAACATGTTAAACCAGACTAGACAATGGCTTCAAATTCAAGAGATCTTTCAACACAATGACTCTTGGCCACTCTCCTAATTCAAGGTCAAAGTTTACAAGTCAACATTGCATGCAAATTCGCTAGACATAAAACAGACCTATGTCGTCACCAAGGTAGTCCTTTATTCTGAATTAGGCTATCATTTTCAAGTCAATGCTCATTTCTTCGAAAGCATGGGAGCACCTGCATTTCCCGTCAGCCAACGGGGAGATGACGTCAGGACTCAGACACATACAATAGCACTCGAAACGCTGGGAACGGTACGGTACCTAAACTTTGTTTTGCAGGTACCGCGAAAAGGTACTCAGGGTCGCAGAACGTTTGAGTTGCCTCCGCGAATCGAATACTTTGACTTTTCGTCTTCGAAACTATGTTCCCAGTTCAAGTCAAAGTGGGGGCTTCTGTAGACAATGAAAATGTGTTCACCCAAATGAGTAATACCGTGATGAAATATAACCGGCTCTCGCGTTTGTTTCGATCGGAGGATGCTTACTCAGGGAAAGTTGGAAATACGTGAGGTCGTATCGGATTGAGCAAAAGGTCACTTACACGCAAAATATTCTTCTTTCGATTTTTTCGATAATTCAAAGGTTTTCAAAGGTTTTCAACAAGCTACACTGGCGATTCTCATATTTTTTTATTTCATCAGTGCGTCACTTTTTCTAATCCGCCAATATTTTGCAATTATTTTGATTTTTCTATGATTTTTCTATGAATTTTGTATGTTTAAATAACCAAGAACGCAGAATACGTGAATAATTAGAATACTCGGAAATACGGGACTTCTAGAACTCTAGAAATCTTGCTTGGAAGAGCAAGGGTGTTAGGTGGTCGAATCAGGAATCGATAATCGGAGGATCGAATATTTCGGATTTTGTTTGGAAAAATATACAAATCATTGAGCCGTTATTACGAAGTGTGAGCGTATATACGCTCACCAGGAGCGTATATAGCTCAACAGGAGCGTATATAGTCAACTTGTATACCGATTTGCCAAAATCCATGGAAAGGAGCGTTATACGCTTTGGGAATGAGGTATTACGCTCCTCCCTGCGTAATATCGCTCATTCCAGCGTATATACGCAGGGTTTTTGCTGCTGTTTTGCTGTGCCTATAATACTTGCATGCTTGCTCAGTCGGGGAAAGCTATCAATTCACAATTCACCGGTTTAACATTCACTTGACACGACCTTTCTACACTTCACACAGTACCGAGACACATCTATACACTCTAAACATCAAAACATTCATTTTCAAATTCAAAGCATCGTTCTGTTCGATCACGAAGGAATAAGGGGTAATAATTGAGATTACTCACCAAAAACCTCTTTTCACTCTTTTTTTATTCTTTTTGTCATTTTAAATTGACTACTTGTTATGAGTTTTAATTCAATAAAGCATGTGAATCCTTGTTAATGTTTCATGTAATATGTGGATTTTAAGTTAATATTTCATTGTTTCCATGGTTTTTCTTTTCTTTCATTTATATTATATATATTATTGTCAATACTAAGCGTTTGTTTGTTCAATTAGCAATTCAATGAAAGGCGATTCCTTGAGTTTTTATTCTAACATTTCGATTGTTTGCAGTGACAAGGTGAGGAGGAATCTACATATTATGCCTTTACTAAACTTTGTTTTCATGTCTCATGTTATATTCAATTCACACTGTATATATTGGTTCAAGACCGGAAATTTAATGCGTTTGTCACTTAAGTCGATATATGGACGACTGCGATTTTCTAAGCACTTATTAAAATTGACTTACATCAAGTGCTCGCTTATCATGTGAAGTTTTGTCTTGTTTCAATAATAGCAACCCACTAGTAGTCATGCCTCTTAAAGTTCAATCATAGGCTTTTTGAATTCATTGTTATGATTTATGGAATAAAAGACATGAGACGAGTAGAGGCGCTAAATGGGCGAATTGGGTTAACAGATTGATTCGTACAATGTCGAACGGATGTATGACTGGTTCTTGATTGGACGTGGGATTAATTTGGACCATGTTTCGGGCGTATCGTGATTAACTATATAGGAGGTGGCGATCCCTAATTCCGACGACACATCCAAATTCACATGCGGATCCATGGCTCAATTCATGAACTGAAGCTGAGGTAACGCCCTTGCCTAAAGGCGGGGGCGAAGCCCTACAACGAATTGTTTGTTGACATTGCCTAATGCATTGGAGGTT
Source organism: Bassia scoparia (assembly GCA_008642245.1). Classification (NCBI taxonomy): domain Eukaryota; kingdom Viridiplantae; phylum Streptophyta; class Magnoliopsida; order Caryophyllales; family Amaranthaceae; genus Bassia; species Bassia scoparia. The sequence continues at coordinate 48,629 of SNQN01003208.1, forward strand.
GGAAGAGTACTATAGATATAACAGAGTGATAAGGTCATTGTGGAAACACTAAAGTTTTGTCTTTGTAGTCTCTTTGGGTGCATGCACTACACAGCATGACTAACAAAAATGGGCGAAGTCATTTTGAGACAGTTAAGTCAGTCACCGGTTTTTAGAGAAACCGGGTATACAGTTATTACTGCGGTCTCTTAATCAATGTAGAACGCGGTTATTAAAGGTCTATAATCAATGTAGAGACGGATTATAAA
>SNQN01003208.1:48901-60599 GCA_008642245.1 Bassia scoparia
CAGTACGAGCTGTTTCTTGACTGTTATTCTCCGAGAACAGCTAATATCTGTTGAGCATGTAACGTTGTGTTATGTGCTGAATAGATCTATTCCAAGCTTGAAGTGTGATCCTTTCAAAGATATTCGAAGAAGAAAGTGTGTTCAAGATTGAAGTAATTAAGGAAGTTCAAGTTCTTGAAGATTGCATGAAGATTCGAAGATTGTATTTAGAGTTTAAATTAAGATTTCATTGTAATATGCTCTAGTGTGACTAAATGGAAATGAACTAAGTGCTTAAGTTTTTGTATGTTGTGAATTCGTGGTACAAAGCTTGGAACAATTCTAAACACACTCAAGGACCAAGCTGGGGAACAGCTAGTTCCTAATGAATGTTGGCTGCGGTTTGAAAAGGGTTTTTCTAATATTTTCAAGATATTGAAAGATATTTGCAGCTGGAATTATGAGAGTTATATATTACTTAAAACTGGGAGTATATATCTTGTTCGATACAAATTTAGGTAAAATCGACAAGAAATACTTTCCATAAACTAATCTTGCCTTGTTTGGCAAGAATAGATTATGGAACTAGGGTTAAGCATAATATAAATATACTCTTATACTTCAAATTCCAATAACTCTCTCCCGATAAAAAGAAAATATTTGAGAGAAAACACAAAACATAGTTCATACATTGAGTCATACACGAGCATAATCGGATAAACTTCTCTTACTTAGCTTTTAAGAAGTATTCATAAGAGAGAATTGTTCTTGTAAAGGTATCAACAGAGGGGTTGAAGCCTGGTAGTGTTTGTGAGTTCAAACACAAAGTTGGACTTACGAGTGTGAGTCGAGTGCACATTAGAGTTGAGTGTGGGGTGTCTGTTCCGAGTAGGGAAACAGTAGAGTAGCGAGTTCTTTTTTTTTCGAGTAGATTAATAAAGAGCTTGGATAGGAGGACGTAGCCCAGAGTTGGGTGACCTCGTAATACTGTGTGTTCTTTTATGCTTTATTTAATTCCGCTGCGTATAAGGACCAGCCAATGGTTCTTATCATAAATCAAAGCAAAAAGAAAAATTGGTACAGTCATATACTCAATTCACCCCCTCTTGGTATCATTAAACCTTCAATTGGTATCAAGCCAGGCTTCTTAAGAGTAACATCTAGAGAAGTCAAGCATGAGTATCAAGAATTAGGCATGGATATGATAGCAAAACACCAAGTTTAACGGAACAACTATGCATGGTGGAAAACAGGATCAAAAATGTATTATGGGGATTGATATGAGTTGGCTCGTGGTAAAAATGGTCCAACAATATGAGACTGACTCTGAAGGAACAAGACTCCAAGAAGAAGTGAATGGTGACTGCAGATTACAAGTTTGGAGAAAATGCAAAGCAATGTCAATACTACACGGCATAGGTGAGGCAGAGTATAACCGAATTTCTGGATGCAGCAGTGCAAAAGAATTTGGGATACTCTTGAACTTGCTTATGAAGGAACCAGCGAGGTAAAAGATCCAAATTGATTTACTATGTCTAAATATGAATTTTTGCTATGAAAGGGTGAAAGATCAATGATTGTTTTCGTAGATTCATGACAATAATCAATTCTTAGATCCCTTGGGAAAAGTTTTTCTGATGAGGATCTTGTGAGAAAGTATTGCGCGTTTAACAGATGCATGGACCAAGATCACTGCTATTTATGAAGCCAAAGATTTGTCTACATTGTCTCTGGAACAGCTGATTGGTCCTCATGACACATGTTTTAATTGACTCTAAGACTGAGAGAGAACCAGCAGAGGCATAGCCTTAAAGGAACAGTAGAAGAGGATGAAGATGAAATTGGCATGATTGCCAAAGTTTGAAAGAATCCGTGATCAGAGGAAGAACTTCAAAGGTAAAAATTAAGAACTAAAATCTTCTGTAGGGTTTTTAAGTGTGGAGAGAAGGGACATCTATCAGAGATTGTCCAAGTGGAAGGACAAACAGTCAAGTCTGGAGAAAGCGAGCTTTCAAAATGCTTGATAGCATCAATGTGGGGTGATTCTGACTCAGGATCTGATGAGGATGAAGAATCACCTAACCTAGTGTTTGCATGACTGCCTTTGCAAGCATCGAGGGAACAACACTGACGGAACCGGAGGGGAACAGCACAATTGAAAGTGCTTGATGGCCAAGAAGGATGTATGCCGAACACAAGGTAAATCTAGAACAAGTTAGGCAAGATATGCATGAGTATGAAGAGATAATATGCTGCTTGTATAGATCTTGTTGATGAATGTTAAACTAGGTGACATACATAACTGGCAAAGAGAACTTAAAGAAAAACGTCTGAATGTGAAGTTGCTATTGCAGTTGTGATCACCTGAAGAGAGTTGCATGATTGAAAGATCAAGTGGCAGAGCTTGAGTTGAATTGGACAAGTGTAAGGTGGAACTAGAAAAGCCAGATCTTCCAAACAAACTATCAGTTGATGGTGAAGAAGATCTGATCCTGGTTCCCAGAGACTTATCAACTCAAGTGAGTCGTTGATTTTTCAGCAGCTAGAGGAAAAGCAACCTTTTGTAGCAGAACTTCTTTTTGAAAGCCTTTGAAATACTGGCTAGCACTTAGAAGATCTTCACAAAGAGAATGCTTACTCAAGCTGCAATTTGAATTCCCCATGATACTAGTGATGAATCAGTGAACATAGATGAATATGATGGAAAGATGTGTGCCTACATGCTGAGATTCATAAATTGAAAGAGGAAACAGCCAGTGATTACTACATGTCTATGGATAGTATGATTCTGAATCTCAATTACAACTTGAATCTTAAAAGTGATGTTGTTTTAAAAAAAAATGAGTTGTTAATTGAGAATCTTGAATCAAGAGAGAAGAACTTCATGAGAGCTACAGACAGTGAGTAATTACTGACTGCCAGACCTTAGAGACTTATCTTCAAAACGAGGTAACAGGAAGTGTGGTCTTGGTTATAATAAACGAGACAACTAACTGGTCTCCCAGGAAACACATGGATCAGGGAATTCAAAGAGGTAAGTATGTTATGTCAAGGACATGCATGGTGTTATCATTGTGGTAGAATGGACACAATTCAGAGTGTCCTGCTAAAATAGTGTGATAAGAAATAAACATGTGAATTGGTCTGGAAAAGAAAAGAACAATGAATGAAATGTTGTGGAAAAGGGACCCAAGAAATTTGGGTTCCTAAGACTAATGTTTGATTTGTTCTTACAGGCTAAAGTGAAGAGAAGTACCTATTGGTATTTGGACAGTGGATGTCAAGACAATGTCGGAGATAAAGAGCAATTTCTCTCACTAGTAGCCTTTAATGGAGGAAGTGTCACCTTTGGAATAACACAAGGGAACCATCACTGGTTTAGGTAAGGTAGGTAAGACACTTTCAATGCAATTGATGATGTATATTATGTTGAAGGCTTGCAACATATCTTTTGAGCATTTCACAACTGTGTGACAAAGGAAATGATTGAGTTTCAAGCCAACTTTGTCACATAGTTGACTCACAAACAGGTGAACTTATATGTGAGGAACAGAGAACATGATGTTTACATTACATTTGGATAAATTCCTCAAAATAAGTCTATCTGTTTGAGAGCTGTTTCAGATAACAATGGATTTGGCATAAGAGATTTGGCATCGTCTTACACTTCTGAATAAACTTAAGTCTCAAGACTTGGTGATAGGACTCCTAACATAAGTATGAGGCAGACAAAGTTTGTTCAGAATGTGTTAGGGAACAGGTCAAAATCTCTTTTAGCCTAAAACTGTTTGAGTACACAGGCCTTCGACTTTTACACATTGACTTGTGCGGTCCATGAGAGTCAAAGTCGAAGAGGTCATAGATATGTTGTGTTATTGTTGATGACTTTTCCAGGTACACCTGGGTGATAATGCTTCACTCAAAAGATGAGACTTTGATGAATGGGTCTCTGGTAAAACAGTGGAGAACAGCTTCCCACAAGCTGGTCTCGGTAAGGTCAGACATGGTACTGATTTAAAATGCTGACTATTGATTATGCAGGGAACATGGTATTAGTCAACTTCTCAGCCCCAGAACACACAAAGAATGGTGTTGTTGAAACCATTTTCAAATTTAGTACCATGATCTGATCTTACCGAGACCAGCTTGTGAGAAAGCTGGTTCTCCACCTGTTTCACTAGAGTGACCCACTCATCGAATGTTTCATCTTTTGAGTGAAGCATTATCACCCAATTGTACCTGGAAAACTCATCAACAATAACACAGACATATCTATGACCTCTTCGACTTTGAACTCTCATGGGACCACACAAGTCAATGTGTAAAAGTTCGAAGTGTCTGCTGGTACTCAAAACAGTTATAGGCTTAAAAGAGATTTTGACCTGTTTCCCTTTGACACATTCTGAACAGACTTTATCTGCCTCATACTTGATGTTAGGAAGGCGTACCACCAAATCTTGAGACTTAAGTTTATTCAGTAATGTTAGTCTTGCATGTCCAAATCTCTTATGCCAAATCCATTGGTTATTATCTGAAATGGCTCTCAAACAGACAGACTTATCTCGAGGAATTTGATCTAGGAATGTAATGTAAACATCATGTCTCCTGCTTTCCTCATATATAAGTTCACCTGTTTGTGAGTCTACTATGTGACATAGGTTGACTTGAAACTCAACTCTATTACCTTTTTCACAAAGTTGTGAAATGCTCAAAAGATTATATTGCAAGCCTTCAACATAATATACATCATCAATTGCATTTGAAAGTGTCTTATCTACCTTACCCAAACCAGTGATGGTTCCCTTGCTGTAATCTCCAAAGGTGATACTTCCTCCATCGAAGGCTACTAGTGAGAGAAATTTCTCTTTATCCCCGGACATATGTCTTGAGCATCCACTGTCCAAATACCAATAGGTATTTCTCTACACCTTAGCCTGTAAGAACAAATCAAACATTAGTTTTAGGAACCTAAACTTCCTTGGGTCCCTTTTCCATAACATTTGCATCTGGTTGGTCTTTTCTTTTCCAGACCAATTTCACATGTTTATTGTTCTTAATCACACTATTTCTTCTAGCTGGACATTCATGAATCTTGTGTCCATTCAAACCACAATGATAACAAACATGCATGTCCTTAGACATTACATACTTACCTCTTTGAAATTCCCTGATCCATGTGGTTTCCTTGGGAGACCAGTTCGTTCTGGTTCCTCGTCAATTATAACCAAGACCAACTTTCCCTTGGTTACCTAGTTTTGATGTCAATATTCCTAAGGTTTCCTGTGCAGTCAGTAGTTTACTCACATGTCTATGACTCTCATGTAATTTCTTCTCTCATGCTTCGAGATTCTCAATTAACAACTCATTCTTTTCTTTTAAAATAACAGCATCACTTTTTAAGGAATCAAGTTTTAAATTGAGATTCAAGATCATACTATCCATAGACATGTCAATAATCATTGGCTGCTTACCCTTTTTCAATTGATAAATCTCAGCATGTAGGTCACATATCTTTCCATCATATTCATCTATCAACTCACTTATTTCTTCGCTTGTACCTGCTGGGGGAACAATATAGTTGTAGACACCTAAAAATGTCTCCCCAAAAGAGTAATCAGTGATGAAACATACCGCGTCTCGCGATTGTTTCAACTTAGAAAAGATGCTTTGAACTCANGCATTCACATGCGGATTCCATGGCTCAATTCCATGACACTGAAGCTGAGGTCACGCCCCCCTAAGGCGGGGCGAAGCCCTACAATAGTGTGCAGCTTTGAGTAAAGCATTCTCTTTGTAAAGATCTTCTAAGTTTCTAGCCATTATTTCAAAGGCTTTCAACAAGGAAGTCCTGCTACAAAAGGTTGCTTTTCCTCTAGCTTCTGAAAAATCAAGAGACTCACTTGAGGTTGATAAGTCTCTGGGGAGCCAGGAGGTCAGGTCTTCTTCACCATCAACTGCATAGTTTGGCTTAGAAGATCTGGCCTTTTCAAGTTCCATCTTACACTTGTCCAATTCAACCTCAAGCTCTGCCACTTGATCTTTTAATTCATGCCAAACTTCTTCAAGGTGATCACAACTAGCAATAGCAACTTCACATTCAGTACGTTTTTCTTTAAGTTCTCTTTTGCTAGTTAAGTAGGGTTCACCTAGTTTATAGAATTCATCTAACAAAGAATCTATACAAGCAAGCATATTATCTCTATCATACTCATGCATATCTTGCCTAACTTGTTCTAAGTTTACCTTGTGTTCATGCAGCACATCCTTCTTGGCCATCAAGCACTTTTCAAGTGTGCTAGTTCCCCCTCTGGTTCCGGAATCAGTGTTGTTTCCCTTGATGTTTGCAAAGGCAGTCGTGCAAACACTAGGGTTAGGTGATTCTTCATTCTCATCAGACCCTGAGTTAGAATCACCCCACATTGATGCTATCATAGCATTCTTAAAAGCTAGCTTTTCTCCAGACTGTACTTGGACTATTTATCCTTCCACTTAGGACAATCTCTGATTAGATGTCTTTTCTCTCCACACTTGAAGCACCCTACAGAAGATGAGTTAGTCTTTTTGAAATTTTAACCTTTCAAGTTCTTCCTCTGATCTCGGAGTGTTCTTTCAAACCTTTTGGCAATCATGTAAATCTCATCTTCATCCTCTTCTATTGTTCCCTTAATGGCTATGCCTTTGCTGGTTCCTTCTCAGACTTTGAGTCAATCAATAATTCATGAGTCATGAGAGAACCAATCAGTTGTTCCAGAGACAAAGTAGACAAGTCTTTGGCTTCATAGATAACAGTGATCTTGGATGTCCATGCATCTGTTAAATTGTGCAATACTTTTCTCACAAGATCCTCATCAGAAACACTTTTGCCAAGGGATCTAAGATCATTGATTATTTTCATGAATCTACGAAAACAATCATTGATCTTTTCACCCTTGTTCATTGCAAACAATTCATATTTAGACATAAGTAAATCAATTTTGGATCTATTTACCTCGTTGGTTCCCTCATAAGCAAATTCAAGAGTTTCCCAAATTTCTTTTGCACTGCTGCATCCAGAAATTCGATTATACTCTGTCTCACCTATGTCTTGTTGTAATATGGACATTGCTTTTTGCATTCTTCTCAAGCAACTTGTAATCAGCAGTCACCAATTCACTGTCTTTCTTTGGTTTCTTGTTTCCTTCAGAGTCAGTCTTCATGATTGTGTTAGGACCATTTTTTACTACAAACCAACACTCATAATCAATCCCCATAATCACATTCTTGAGCCGGTTCTTCCACTATGCATAGTTGCTTCCGTTGAACTTTGGTGTTTTGCTATCATAACCGTTGGGAAGTAACTCTTGAGTACTCATGCTTGACTTCTCTTGATGTTACTCTTGCAAGAAGCCTAGGCTCTGATACCAATTGAAGGTTTTATGATACTCAAGAGGGGGTGAATTGAGTATAACTATCTATTACCAATTTTTCTTTCTTTTCGGATTTAGTATGAGGAACTAGTTGGGCTAGTTCTTGTAAGCAGCGGAATATAAATAAAGCAATAAAGATCACACAAGATTTAACGAGGTTCACCCAACTCTCGGCTACGTCCTCCTACCCTATGTTCTTTTATTAATCTACTCCGAAAAACAAAGAACACGCTCACTCTGTTGTTTCCCTACTCCGTGAACCAGCACACCCAACACTTAACTCTGAATGTGCACTCGACTCACACTCGTAAGTCCAATTTGTGTTTGAACTCACAAACACTCACCAGGCCTTCAACCCCTCTGTTGAATGCCTTTACAATAACAACCTTTTCTCTCTTTTGTTTTTACTTCTAACAAGCTAATAAGAGAAATAATAAAGTTCGACTAATGCTCTTATGTATGACTCAAAGTAAAGTTCTTGTGCTTTGTGTTTTTCTCTCAAATAATCCTACTCTTCTGTAATCTGTGAGAGAGGATGTGGAATGTGGAAGCATGAGATGTATTTATATGTATATTGACTTTAAACCCTAGTTCCATAAATCATATTCTGCAAACAGGCAAGATTAGATTTATGGAAAAGTATTTCATTTCGATTTTCTCTAAGAATTTGATCGAACAAGATATATACTCAGTTTAAGGCAATTATACACATATTCATCTATATTTCCAGCTGCAATATTTTCAAATATCCTTTAAAATATTTTAGAAAAACCTTTAAAAACCGCAACCAATTCCATCAGGAACAACTGGTTCCCCAGCTTGTCCTTAATGAGTGTGTTATGAATCTGTTCCAAGCTTTGTACAGAATTCATACATACTCAAACAACTTAAACCTTAGTTATTACTATTAATCACACTACAGAGCATATTACATGAATTCCTAAAATTAAACTTATAACATTCTTCTAATCTTCATGTAATCTTCAAGAACTTGAATCTTCCTTACATTTCAATTTGACACACTTCTTTTCGAATGTCTTCGAAAGCACACTTCAAGTCTTGGAATCAATCTATTACTACAGCTAATAGACAAGGTTAACCATGCATAAAGATACATGGACATTTTTTTGTTTTCCAGCAATACAACTTCTTCACTTTTCAAATGTAGTAATTGTTCCATGATTGTTGAGAAATTTTGAATAAAACGCCTATAGAAGCTGTGTAAGGCCATGGAACTTCGAACCTCATGAATATTTTGTAGGTGCCACCAAGTGGAAATAGTGTTCAACTTTCGAAGGATCAACCATTATCCCTCGCACAAGAGACAAAATAACCAAAAAAAGTAATACTTGACACCAAAAAAACCACACTTTTCAAGTTTCCATACAATTTCACATCCCAATTTTTTGAAAAGAGTAATTAGATGATTTAAAAGTTCAATTCAGTTTTGCTATAAATCAGAATATAACTAAAGTATACAGGATGATTTATTAAGGAAGGGACGGAGTACCTCGTTCATGAGTCGCATGAAAAGAATATGAGTCGTTGCATAGTCAAAGGCCATCAACATCATTCATAAATCCTTGATTTCGTTTTGAAAGCTATTTTCATTCAATCCCCTGCAACGAATTCTCATCTATGGTATCCACTCCGCAAGTCCAGATCTTGGAAACAGATCATAGAACCATAGAGTTTCGTCTAACATCTTCAAACGAGCATTAGAATCTGTATTGATTGTGATATTGGTTGACGACCCTTGATCAATACACATACGCCCAAGTACCTCATCATCTTTCTTTGGCACAAGCAAAGATGGAACGACACAGAGGACTCAGATTTCCACGAACATACCGCGAACAAACAATTCTTAATCTGTTGTCAAAGTTCTTGGCTTCTTCGAGGATCATCTATAAGCGGGCTTGTTTGGGAGAGGTCGCCTGAATCAAATCAATTGCCATGTTCTATTCCTCAAAGGAGGTAAGCCCTTAGGTAATTCATAGGGAAAACATCTTGAAATTGGTCTAACAATCAAGTAATTGTTTGTTTAAAGTGCGTGATTGAATAGTACCAAGCTATGTTTTGACAACAAGAAGATATCCTCGCTTTCCAATATCAAGTTCCACAAGAATATCTTTAGAGTTAAGGAGAAGAATACCTTTCTTGTTGTTGAATACCTTTAGGGATCGTTTCTTGGTCTTGGATGCAATTTGTATTTCTTTCCGTTCATGGAAACCGTATCACATTTAGTTTCACCATCATGAATTCACTTTCCATCAAACGCCATGGTCGTTCCAAGAAGAAGATGACAGCCTCATGGTAAGACACAACACAATTTCATCTTTTAAGGTCCTATGGTGAAAGTCAACCAAAGATTGTCGTTGAACGTCAAACCACTAGAATCATCGACCCAACTCAACTTGCTAGGGTTTGGGGTGTGGTCTTGTTTAAGATTCAATTTTGTCCACCATTGTTTGAGACGCCACATAGTACAAGAACCACTGATCAATGATGACACTACAACCCTATCTTGGACAAGTGAATAGTACGAATAATTTCTCCTGTTGAAGATCGTCATTCCTACAGTTAGATGCAAGATTGCCTTATAACAAGCAAGTGAACGTCGACATGTTGAACAATCAAATTCTTGAATCAAGATTTCGTGGAGGTGTCCTTCTTGAGGGTTTCTTGGTCCAAGATTTCAGCTTCTTGAATTGAATGTCAAAGCCTTCTTATTTGTACAATTTCTTTAGATGACCTCGCCCTTGCAATTGAAAACGCACTTCTGTTGATCCTCCTTATCAGTGTTCTTTAGAATGGATGGTGCAATCCCTTCGAAATTGGCGTGGGAGTAGGGACAGCCAAAGACTATGGTCGAGGAATTGAGTCCCCTTGAAATAGGTCGTTGACTATATGCAAATTTCGTTCTATCTTCTCTGCCTTATGAACATATCCTCAAACAATAAAGTGCACAGATCAGTTGATTAGATATGTACCGTTTAAGTCCTCGTTGAAACGTGCCATCTTTGTGTACCTTTCTCGCATGTCACAAAGAATGAGTGAGTCTTTCAAATTCTTGCAATGATTCACGAAGGACTTGTGCCTTGAATTAAAGAAGTATAACTTTAGGTAATTTTGGTGCGCAAATAGATACAAACTTGTGATGACTTCCTCTTTACATGTTTCAAGAAGAGATTGGGTATTGTTGCCTTTGATGACGAAGCTCTTGCACATGGTCGACGCATAAGGATGCATGCTTCGTTAATCTTAAAAATTGCTAACCCTGCAACTAGAACATCATCATATTCTTTAAAAGCAAAGTAACGATCTAGCTGCCTTACCCAAGTTGTTGACTTGCTCTGGCTCAAGTGTCCATCCAAATTCCGAAATATCTATGATCTTGATGTTTTTGACATCATCATGTCGAGTTTGACGTGGGCGTCCATTCTCATCTCATCGAGCCTTTGAATTGATCAAAATATCTTGCATTGTGCTTTTTATGCATATTTTGCATTGGCGTCAATTCTGCCGTTTGAACGTTGGTGGTTTTCTTGAAAGTTCACGAGTGGTTGTGCATCAATTCCTTAGTGTATTGAGACACTCTCTATGTATTTAACTTGCAATCGCCTTGGTAATTTCATCAAATTGTGGATCCATTATGTGAAAAAGAATTATGGTGAAACTCGCCTCAAGATGTAGACTCCCCGACAGAATTGTTGGCTTACCACCGGATACTCATTTCGATGTTACGCCGATCACTCACACTACACGACAACAAATCCTCACAACACTCCAGAAAACGAGAGAATAACACGCCACACGACACCTGTTGTTTGTGTTTAAAACTGAAAATAACCTTGATCTTTAAAGGATTTGAGGATCACAAATAACTCTAAGTGGACCAACAGCTCCATAAGAGCAACGCTACTAGCATAATCACACCGTAATTATTCCTGGACCAATTTTCTATCTATATATTCCAATTCTAATGGTTTCAACACTATTCTGTAATTATATCTATAGAGGAATTTTGACAATAGATATATACTGAATCATTAAATGAACTGATATCCTTTATTTAATATCTTATTAATAATATTCTTTATATAATTGTTTTTTCTATTTTTCTTATTTTTTTTTTATTTTTTGATATATTTTTTTTTGATTATATTGTATTTTTTAAATTTCTTTTTTATCTCATGATCATTATTATTCTTTCTTATACTTTATATTTTTTCTTATTTTCTCTATTTTTATATTATTAGTTCTCTTATTTTTAAATAGCGAGTTAAAAACTAACCTAACCAACTAAAATC